>PVLD010020230.1:0-34431 GCA_004027595.1 Dinomys branickii
GTCTGACTAAATTTGCATGTCTGTATATGGGTCCATACATCTACAATTCGAAGATACCAATGGATAAAGCAACAACTACTGTTGAGACCATATCACCTTGTCTATAGATTAGTTGTGATTGTACTATTTTCTATGATAATGGGTGTCTGTTTGTCAATATGTTTTTGTACTTTTATGTTTCTAAAATAAAAAAAAAAAATTACAAAAAAAAAAAAAAGAAAAAAAGAAAATGAAAGGTATAGGCCGTCTTGGTTAGATGTAATATGGTGTGTGGTTTCCCAGTAGTTAGTAGGCAATTGAGAATATACTTGTGGACCCTAGAGAATTGCTCTTGAAACACAGAGGGGCATAGCATTCATAGTAAGTTTGTGGCCCAATCTATCCAGGTGGAAGCCTTTGAATTGAAATGTGCATTATTTAATAACTCTATTTTTGACATACAGTTGGGATCCTGGTGATTTAATTTGGGGACATTGGATTTAAAATATCAACTTTAATCTGCACTCCCATTTTAAGCTTCATTCTCTAAAAACAAATCTGTTTTTAGAATTTGTTTAGAAAGCCAACTTTTATATTTCAATCTCTTGCTTTTATATAATTTGATTATACTTTACAAATATTTTTCTGGCAGTTCTCTCTGTGGACACACATTTGTTATCACTGTTATGTCATAAACAGAGAGTACAAAATGAAATTTGAAGACCTCTTACCTCTCTCTCACTAGATTATAGGCTACTGGAATTTGGAAAATTCTTAATATGTTGTGGAAGACAGGTCAAGGCCTCAGGTTCTAAATTAACCACCAAGCAAGTGGTACAGAGCCTCTACTACTTGGCTGTCTACATGTTTTTTTTATCTCATTCATTGAGCACACATTGTTTTGGGTAAGTTCTTAGGAGTTAGGACACACACACGTGAAGCAATCCCTGACTGGTACAGAGGAGCTGATAGTCATGTGGTGGACAGACGCGTAAATGAACGCATGATGCCTTTGGGCAGCTGTCTGCTCCAAGAGCAAGCCAGGTCCTAAACAGGCATTGGAATCAAAGAGGGATGTGAGCAATGGTCTGGAGTGAGCGTGCAACCAGCGCTTTCTGACCCCTTTCAAACATGCACCATTTTCTTCAAATCTTTTTCTAAACCCTCTTCTTTTCTCTTAGACAAAAAAAAATAATATTTTTTGCTATGTCTGTGAAATAGCTACTAAGCAAGACTACCTCCTTTTTTACCATCCTCACTTTTGACGCATTTAAATTAAGAAAAGGAAAAAATTATTACAAATCAAAACCAAAAATATCCAATGGGATCATTAACTAAGTGATTAATAATTAATATCAGATAAATTGATATTAGCACAAGGACAATTAACAGGAAATTAACAATTTTAATAAGGGAACCAATTTGTAAGATGATATAATCCTAAGAAATATATGCCTAATAACAATAATAACAATAATAATAATAATAACAATAATAAATCATACATGAAGCAAAAAGTGAAGAAGTGAAAAGAATAGATGAAGCCACAATTATAGTTGGAGATTGTAACTTTCCTTTTTTTGATGGAATGAGGCAGGGTTTTGCTATGTAATTCAGGTTGGCCTTGAACTCACAGAAATCCTCCTGCCTCAGCCTCCTGAGTACTGGGATTATAGGGGCAGGCCAACAAACTCAGCTAGTCATCAAGAGTTTCTTAAGGGGCTCCTTCTCATGGAAAGGCCTTATTTCTCTCTCTTTTTTTTTTTTTTTTAAACTTTCACTTTATTTTTTTTTTATTTTTTTATTTTTTTTGTGGTACTGGGGATCGAACTCAGGACCCTGCGCTTGCTAGGCAAGCGCTTATTCCACTGAGCTATATCCCCAGCCCCAAGGCCTTATTTCTCTATAGTGTCAAAAGACAGTTTTGCAGGATTTGTTAATGTAGATTGGAAGTTTTTTCTTTTAGAGCTTGAAACTGTTCAAGCTCTTCTAGGCTTCAATTTTTGTGTTGAGAAATTGGCTATAATCTTAATGGTTTTATCTTTATAAATGATTTGGTGCTTTTCTCTAACAGATGGAGTCAATAAAAGTGGCTGAGAGACACAGTGGAAGCCCAGTGCTTTATGCCTTTCTTGCTCCCAAACTTGACCCTGAAGTTAGCTGAGTTTCTTGGCAGTGAAAGCAAAATCCACACAGAAAGCCAAACAAGAACCCTCCTTTAAAAATTCTGTATGTAATCAGTTAAATAATCATTCTCAAAGGCTCTGGCTTTGAATTCTGAAAAATTGATTGCATGCTTCCTTATTTAAAAAAAAAAGCCACTAATCGAATGGCCTTACTATTAATACAGATTTATAGAAGACACATTTGGTGATTTCCTACAGCCACCATCCTTCAGAGCTGAGGCATGGCACTCAATCTTAAGTTAGTGAAGGCATTTGTAGAGGAAGCTAAGCTAATTTGATCTTAAACTTTTCAGCAGCATAATCTAATGTAGGAATAGAATAAGAAACTCTAATCATTGTGGACAGTTGACATGAACTTTAGTTTTGTCCTGAATATTACTCAAGTCATCTGCAAGCAATGGGTTGTCAGGAGGGACATAATCATCAGAGGAGTCTCATGCTGTTTATTGTTGCAGCAGGTGGGTTCATTCTGTGTTCCCGTGGCCAGGAGGCCAGGCACAGTCTCCCACTGTGGGGCTAGAACACCTGGAGTATCATCACTTGAAAGTATAGAAGAAGTTTAAATTTAAATTTGTGGATGATTTCTCAGCTGATTGAGATTGGAGATGCTGCCCTGAGCTAGGCTTCAGCCAGGCTGTTAATTTCCCAGAAATCTTTTCATCAAGGAGTAGTAAATGTCACAGTGAGAGAGCCTGGGTGAGTAGCCACACTGGAGCAGGCTGAGCTCTGCTGTGCCAGTCTCTGGCTAAGTGACCTTTGAGTTAATTCTCCTTTCTCTTCTGGGAGGCTTTACTTTCTTGCCCTATAAAATGTGGTCCGGAAAGGACATATTCAATATACATGGTCTGGCACAGTTGTGAGTATTGAGATAATGAGAATGCAGATTTGGTTTTACAAACCAGTGCTTCCTTTGGAGATGGAAGGTGAACACAAGGCCATTCTTCAGAGGGATTAGATGTGGGACTTACCTCTTAAAAGTTCTGTGCTCTCCATTTCACTTTTCTTAAGAAAGTGATCACTTTATTTAGTTTTTGTTTTGTTTTTGTCTTTTTGAGAGTGTCTTGCTATGCAGTTCAGGCTGGTCTTGAACTCACTTTGTAGTCCAAGCTGGCCTTGAACTCACAAGATCCTCCTGCCTCAGCATCCTGAATGCTGGGATTACAGGCTTATGCCCCCACATCCAGCTCACTTTAGTGGTTTGTAAATCCATACTTAAGATAAAGAGAATGAGTGAAGAAACAATTATTAAAAATCAACACCTGGTTGACCCATTATTGATGTTGTAAGCAAAATCTACCTAAATTCCTTTCATAACCTGTAGGTTAATAGTGTAATGTTGTGATGATAAATATGTTTGACTGTTTGTATATCTGATTTTTATGGAAAAATCATTGCTAGTAGTGGTAGTGAATATTTTAGAATGAATATTAGATTAGTAATGATCAACCAAACTAGTTCCAGATAGCTCAAAGATTGGTATATTCCTTAATAGTGAATTGACCTGGATAGAAAATTCATTTATGTACCAATTTTAAATGTTCTGTTTTACATTTTTTGAGGTTTTCCTAATTTGAACAAATTTTTCAAAAACATATATGGATTGAGACTTTATTTTTACACTTTAAGGAGTCAATTCTGACATAAAACATTCAATTTTTCTATTTTTTATTTTAAAGATAAAAGAATGAAAACATTAACAAACACAGACATAAACAAAACAACGTAAAAAAATAAAAGCAATACAGAATTTCAGATGAAGTGATAGGAAATTAACAATAGTTGTCATATTACATATCGTTATCTTCAAATTGGTTACTCAGATGAACAAATATAGACATGAAAGATTGATCAAACAATTAAACATTAGGCCCGGTGATTTAGCTCAGTGGCACAAGCACCTGCCTGGCAAGCATAAGATCCTCAGTTCAATTCCTAGTGCCAAAAAAAAATTAACTGCTCCTTTCAATAAAGCAATAGAAATTAGTAGTGCAATTATCGTAGCTACCTTGTGTGTGCACACATACATATTTCTCCCTTCTTTCTTTTCTCTTTTTCTCATCCTAGTTGTTCTATCCTATTGATCTGTTTCTTTCCTTTTCGTAATATCTATTATACCTTTTAGATTTTATTTACTCTTTAAAGTTCTTACATTAGGAAGACAATAAAATGTTTACACATGTAAGCCTGATTTATTTCACTTATGAGTATGGTGTCTAGTTGAATACATTTACCTATGAAAGCCTTGAGTTTATCTTTTGTTTTTTATAGCTGAGTAATACTTCATTATATAAAAATACCAGTTATTTGTATCCATTACTCGGTTGATGGGCATTTGGGTTGCTTCCACAATTTAGTCATTACAAATTGCACTGCCAAAAACATGGGTGCCCATATATCGCTGTGGTATGATATTTTTAGTTCTTCTGGAAAAATACTCAGAAGGGAAATAGCTGAGTTGAATGGGACCTCTAATCCTAGTTTACTGAAGAATCTTCACACTGATCTCCACAGTGGTTGCGCCAGTCTTCACTCCCACCAACAGTGGAGAAGGGTTCCTTTCTCCTCACAGCCCTTCCAGCATTTGTTATTGGTTGATTTCTTGATGATAGCCATTCTTTCTGGGGAGAGATGGAATTTCAGTGTTGTTTTAATTTTCATTTCTCAAGTGACTAATGATGTCAAACATTTTTTCATGTATTTATTTGTCATTTGTATTTCTTTATCTGAGAAATGTGTATTCATCTGAGATACTCATTTTTGGATTGGGTCTTTGAATTTGGGGCACCTGAGTTTTTTTTAATTCTTCGTATGTTCTAGGTAGAAGTCCTTTGTCCAAGGGACAGTTGGCTAAATCTTTTCCCAATTTGTGGGTTTTCTTATTACTCTGCTGGTTCTTTCTTTCTTCCTTTTTCTTTCTTTCTTCTTTCTTTCTTTCTTTTGTGATTACTTTAGATGTGCAAAAACTGTTCAATAAGATGAGATCACAGTTATTGATTCTTTGAAGTATTTCACATGCAGTTTAGTTTTTGTTCATGAACTCTGCCTACTCCTATGTCTTCAAGATTTTTACCTACTTTCTCTTCCAGTAGATTTAGTGTTTCTGTTTTAATATTTAGATCTTTAATCCATTTTGACTTTAGTTTGGTGCATGGTGATGGACATGGGTCTAGTTTCAGTCTTTGACATGTGGGAGCCAGCTTTTCCAGCACCATTTATTAAACAGGCTGTCTTTCTTCCAGTGAACTTGGGCCCCTTTGTCAAAGATAAGGTGGCTGGGTGTGCTTGTGGTTGCGATTGCATCTTCCCATCTGTTTCATTGATCCTCAGGTCTTATTTTTTTTGCCAATACCATATTGATTTTATCACAGTAGTGTTGTAGAATAATTTCAAGTCAGGGATTGTGATGCCACCTGCCTTGTCTTTGTTGCTCAGGACTGCTCTTACTGTTCTGGATCTCTTCTGGCTTCAGGTGAATTTTTTTTTTTTTATTTTCAAGACAAAAAAATACAAATACAGATAAACAGTTCAGAAAATACAAAACTATACAGAAACTAGTAGGGAATTAGCACTGGATGTCGTATCACATATTGTTATCTTCACATTAGTTAACACATAAATGTTAAAGGAAATTGAGAAGAATGCAGGGAATTAGTACTGGATGCCATGTTCCATAAAACTATCTTCACTTTGTGATCACAAAAACGATTAAGGAAATACAAAATTATATAGAACATGGAAATAATCTCCGAATGCTATTTTACCTAAAATTGCCTTCCCTTTTGTTACTCTATTGTACCTATGGTGGCTCGCTTGAAAATTCAAATTTATAACCTACATGGATGTATACGGACTATCATACTTGGGGTGGAAAACCACCTAAATTCATTAAGGACCACCCATCTCCTCTCCGCCATGTTGCTACAGGGTATAGGGGTGGATGGAAGTGATTTCAGTTCGCCCTCATTGATGCCGCATGGCGTCCCAAGGTGCGTGTCCTGCCTACAGTGGCAGTTCTGCAGGGCCACGCCCACAGCAGACGTCGTGTCCAGATGAATTTTAGGAATGTTTTCTCTATATCTGTGAGGTATACTAATGGTATTTTCATTGGGATTGCATTGAAGTTGTACAACAATTTTGGGAGTATGGCCAATTTCATAATGTTAGTTCTTCCTATCTATGAACAAGGACTATCTTTCCATTTTCTGAAATCCTCTTCGATCTCTTTATTCAGAGTACTGTAGTTTTCACTGTATAGATCTTTTACTTTTTTGTTAGATTAATTCCTAAGTATTTCAATTTTTTGGATGCTCTTGTGAAAGCTGTGGTTTCCATAATTTCTCTCTCATTGTGTTTGTTTATGTATAGGAATTCTATTGATTTTTCAGTGTTGACTTTGTATCCAGCTATGCTGCTAAATTTATTCATTAATTCTAGGAATCTTGGTGGAGTTTTGGGGGTCTTCTATGTAGAGTATCATGTCATCTGTGAATAAGAATAATTTCACTTCTTCCTTTCCTATCCTTATTCCTTTTATTTCCCTGTCATGTCTAATTGCTCTGGATAATGCTTCCACAGCTATGTTGAATACGAGGGGTGACAGTGGACATCCTTGTCTTGTTCCTGATTTTTGTTTTCCCATTGGGAATAAGAGCTAGTTAAAATGGCCAATTTAGCCATCTAAATTTTAACCCTCTAAATCTGTACAAACTAGATTCTTCCCTGTGTTCACAGTTGGTTCTGATTAGAACAATTGTCAAAAATGCTATTAATTTTCAAAGGAGCTTATTCCTACATGGTTTTGATGTGAGAGATCTGTAATAGTATCTATTTCTTCTACTTGAAAAAATAAATTTTAGTCTTTAGGAGAATCTTTTCATCACCCACCATTAGAGTAGAAAAAGTCCATCAAGTATTTACTGACTTGAGGCTGTCCTAGGAATGGGTTGAAGCACACCACGGAATATTCAACTTTTCACTATAGTACAGTCTATCCTGTATAACTGGTAAATTAGGTTCAATTCTCATTTTTTCCAAGCTCAGTGATAAATGAAGCCTTTTTTGTCACAACACTTAGCATCTAATTCATTTTCTCTTGCCTGCCTTCCTCGCATTGTTTGTATTGGTTACAGCACTAGCTCAGTATACTAAATAACACACTGATGTAAGGGAGGACAGGAAATCATGTCAGAGTGAATCAAAGTTTAGTATCTGAGTTCTCAGTTCTGAACTACTGTGCATTTGATCCTGCATGTCACAATAGACACTTTAATTTCTAGTACATTTAAAAGATGATTCAGAATCTGCTTATAAACGTCTCTGGGATTTTACTGCATCTTTACAATCTGTGAGTTTGAACGAGATCATTAAGCTGGGTAGTTTGTTTCTCTGACAACAAAACATTTTGTGCAACCAGATTAAGGAAGCAGGGCAGGCTCAAGGCAGGAGTGACTTGAGGTTGAAACTAGAATTTTAAAAATAAAAACAAATAGAAGAATGATAAAAACATGTTAAAATGCTCTCTCAGGGCTTGAGATAACAGGAATCATGGTCAGTTTGTGAAAACCACAGTATGGCATTATTCTTGCTTGCTTACTGACCCTACCTTATAGCTACATGTGAAAGTGAGTTTTCTAATGAGTGATGTGCAATATTTATCAAAGCTAAATTGTAATAAAAGTTTTGATCATAAGCCAAAGAGTTGAAGCATATTAAATCTCAACTCTAAAGAAATTCAGCGAGATTTATGCAGAGTATATTTATTGCTGGATGTTAATAATTGAAGAATTGGCCACTGCTCTAGAATTTATTTCTAAAATGATTAAAAAGCTTTGCTCCTGAGCCGCTGGCCTCCTCAAACCAGAGAGGCAGAAACTGTTAAGCAGTGTTGGAGCACATTCATGGCACAAATGTCAAGAAATCATTCATGCTGGTTCTCAGAGTATGTGAATTTGCCAAACTGGGGCTATTTCCTGCCACAATGAGCTTTAAATTTTTGTCTCTTTTTGAGACAGAGTCTCACTATGCAGTTCAAGCTGGCCTTGAGCTCACTTTGTAGCCCCACCTGGTCTTGAACTTGCCAAGATCCTCCTGCTTCAGCCTCCCAAGTGCTAGGATTGTAGGTATGTGCCACCATACCTAGTTTGAGTTTTAATTTTATTTTAAAACCACCCTTTGAGGAATTTTTTTTTTCCTTTTACAGACTGGACACTTCTGCTCTGAGTAGGCAAGTGGTGTCCATATTCCCACTTTTAGGAAGAGAACAAAGCTGGGTTGTGAAGTCTGCTTTGTGGCTAAGGCCCAAGGCCTTCTCTACTCTACAATGGGCAGACCCCAGTTTGTTCTTATGCAATGGATTGTTATTGGGTAGCTCCTTTAGAAATGGTTCACCAGGACTTCTGGTAAGATGGTGACCGGATAAGCAGCAGAGAAAGATCCCCCCAGAGGATCAACAACCAGATACTGAAATATAGCAACATGAGAAAGACAAGAAGGAGCGAAGTGGGTGACTTGGTACCCTGGACCCAGGAAAGATCTGAAATGGAAATTGAAACTCTCAGAAAAAGCAAACAAGAGCTCCCCTGGAGAAAAGGCTCAGAGGGCCGCCATGGCGCAGTTAGAAGAAGAGGAGGCAGAAAAGGAAGGAGCCACCGCTCCACACACACCCTCAGCCCGCTCCCTCATTCCAGCACTCACAGCTTCAGCCTCAGAGGCCCCTGCCTGCAGAAGCATTCCCAGTTGGCCAGGGAAGAGCAAAGTCCTGAGAGCTGGTTCAAAATCCGAGAGGAGAGGGCACAGCCCAAAAAGGAAGCAGTGGCAGTCAGAGGGAGTGGTCGAATCCAGTGTGAGGATGGGAGGTTACAAAGGCCACTGAAGCAGAATCCCCACTCTGCTGAAGTCTTTCTAATCAGTGCCCCGAGGCAGGCCAGAGTCAAGGCAACCAGTGAGCAACCCACCACACCCAGCTTTATGCCTTCCCGGAGGATGTGACCTCAGACCTCTACACTGTGTGAGCAAATACCAGTAAAGAGTAGCAGAAAGCAGTGGAAACAACCCCAGGACCACAGTAATTCCCAGGGATCCAGTCAAAAAATAAATGGGAGCTGGAGCACAACAGAAAGAGTGAGCTGCAGAGGAGGTGGGCTACACGGCCCCATGCCCTTCTCACTCCAACACCAAGCAAGAAGCATGAGCTGAGTTACCAGGATTCAGCTCCCATCCTCAACTCACTCTCTGAGCACCGTGAGTCCTGGTGGCCTGAGCAGGCACCATGTGATCCTGAAAACAACGGACTGAGTCAATGGGCTTCAGGACTCACCCTAGACTACTAATATAAGCACCAAGAGAGACTCCACACTGCATGCATATATGAAAAATGTACGAACACATAGTGTCAAACCACATGAAAAGCAGCAGTCCTAGAGCCTGAGAGACAACAGCATAGTCTACACAGCAGACCTGAGAAAATCCTCCAATTCTTTTTGAGAACTAATAACTAAACTTAGTACACACCATGGACTACCAGGGTGAGCACAGGTGGAGGAGACCTCACGCCACCTGTGCCCAGCATCGTAAGTGCACCCAATGCACAGCGAGATCAAGTGATGGGATGAGGTGAAGACATGGAACTAGGGTGTAGACCCACCTCTCTAGCTGGGAGGGGATAGTCTCCAAAAACACTAATGGCCTATGAGGGGATACCAGGCACTTTGGCTGGGAGCTTGGAGGACTGGTGGGGGAAAGGCCTCCCTCTGGGTTGCATGAGAGCCCTGAGGACCTAGACTAGGACTCCCACAGAGCGGCACTGGGACAGAGTCCAGTAGTCTGCGGGGGTGACCCTGTGGACTTGGATCAGCTGGGGAGCACCCCCCCAGGTGTGTCCAGCGCTCCAACCAACTGGCCCCCGGGGCATGCCAGGCACTCCGCCTGGGCCCCTGAGGGAGTGCCAGGTGGTCTGCCCCACCCCCCAGAGCTCCACCCAGCTCCTGGGGTGTGCCAGATGTTCTACCACGTCTGGGGGCATGTCAGGCACTCTACCCCACCCCTGGTGCTCCACTGGGTTCCCGGGGTGTGCGAGGCACTCCGCCCAGGCCCCAGAGCTCCCCTTGGCCCCGAGGGCATGCCAGGTGCTCTGCCTGGCCCCTAGGAAGGCCCTGAAGACTCGCCTGAACCTACAGACGTGGACGCGCTGACAGAGTCTGGCGGTTCACTGTGTAACCCCACCTACCCGACTGGACACCTGACGGCTGTGAGGATATGCCAAAGGGTGCTTCTCCACCTTCTGCCATAGCAATTTGTGTATACCCACGTAATATACAGCATATTTAGAAGCAGCAAGTCTCTGCCCAAAGTAAGAGCATGAGGGAGTAAATAAACCAAAAGTGCAGTTATTATCAGTGGGAAGACCACTGATAGGGTGGTAGAACAATGGAGGTGAAGTGGAGAAAATTAATTGAATGAGCCATCATCTATATAACCGAGTAATAAAGATGAAGATAACATTATGTAATACAACATCCAGTGGTAACTCCGTACTATTTTCTCTGTAATTTGGTATTTCCTTTATTGTTTTTGTGTTAACAAATGCAAAGACAACACTGTGTAATGCAGCATCCAGTGATGGTTCCCTATTGTCGCCTCTGTAATTATTTCCTTTATTGATTTTGTCATAACAAATACAAAGATAGCATTATGTTATACAGCATCCAGTGCCAATTCCCTACTATCTTCTCTATAACTTGGTATTTTCTATAGTTTCTGTGTTATTCTGGGTTCTTTTGTCTTTAAAAAAAAGGAGTTGCTCACCAATTAAACATATTCCAGGTCCTCCTTGCCTCAAACAAAGAATTGAATGAGACAAGCCAAAAATGGTGCTAAAATTTTATTTGAAAAGTGAGAGGTGAAGGGGTAAGCAAGAAACTGCCTCTGCAGAACAAGTTTGGGCCAATCAGAGAGGAAAGGATAAAGGCAAAAATGAAAGTACACTGTGTTTGGGAGGCATGTAGGGGCACCACCATGAAGACTCACAATGGTGGGCTGCTCCTGGTGTCATCGGTTTTACGTCAGCCCCATCCCGTGGAAGCTGGAGAGAAGTTCTATATATGGGGTCCCGGGAATGAATTGGCGCTGTCCTCGGATCTTGTAATTAATGGGTCCCACTTACTACCCCAGAGAGCTTTGCCAGGTGCTACGTCCTCTCTCGGTGTGGTTGTATCTGTTTTAGTTTTATTTCACCTTTCACCCTTGTAAGTGATTGGGTTTACTCCGCCCTCCCCTTCCCCTTCTTCTTGTCTATTTTCTTCTCTTTCTCCTTCTAGAGGTGCCAGGGCACTGACCCAGACGTGGCTGAGTCTCAGCGGTGCTTTTGGGAATTAACCGGGCTATGCAACAGAATCGCGAGTTAGGATTATAAACACAGGTTCCATTTTTACAATATTTTATATGTTCTTCGCCCTCTATGGCCCATTTTCCATGTAGTGGTCACGATCATTTCTAGGCTTCTATTACAAGCTTCTCAAGCACAGTCCAGTAAGGGCATGAGAAGTGGCTACATTTTTCTTTTCACAACTACTTGAAAATATTCCTGTTGAGGGATTTAGTTGTTTATGAGTATAAGGTAATAGTCTAATGTTTTTAAATGAACCATGCTATCTACTGATAATGAATTTGATATCATTTTTATGGAAAAATTAAGAACAACATTGTAAAAAGCCCCCTTTTCTTCAAAAAAGGTGAGAGACCATGGTATGTATTTCTGTAAATTTGTTTTCTAAGCATATACAAAATGGTTAGTAGTGATGATCTCTATCTTATAGGATTGGAAAGGGCCTTTTACAGTCAGAGTTTCAGCAAATTTCTGTAAACATAGACTATTTTCATAAGTTATTCAGTACATTTATTCAGTAAAGAAAAGGGTTTCACAGAGCAGATTTTTAATGCATTTGAAGCTTTATTCTACAACAACACAAGCAACATAAATACAGTATCTTTTAAAATATTTTCTCTTTAGAATCTTCATTTTTCACCTCAGATAAAATATACACAAAATACACTTGCAAGCTTGCTTACAGAGACCTGGTAAACAATGAACAGACAGATTATATCAAATCAAACAATTATATCAACATATAAAGAAGGGTAGGTTCTAGTTCTTTTTTCATGTAAATATCACGAACTTTGACTAAGAAGACAAAACAAAAATTGTAATTCCTTGACAAGGCCTTCGGAGTAAACAAAATGTTTCAAGGCTCCTGGTGACTGGGGGTGCAGGGGGAATTTTGCATTTTATATGTAAAATGGTACATTGATGCAAATCATTATAGCTATACCACGCTTTGTTTATCATTTTTAATGAAAATAAGTTGATTCTTTGGTATAATACAAGAAAGAATAAAAGGACCCATACCCCCCATTGGCTTTATCTAGAGTGGAATATGGGAGTAGGGGGACTGTTTATGATGTAATGTGTTTGAATTTATTCCTCTAAGAAAAGCAGGGAAAGCATCTTGAAAAATGCTCTTTAGGCATGTGTAGGGCAATAAACATTATCTGTAGCTCCTCCCCCCACCCTCAACATAAACCAAGAAACAAAAATAACCTTTCCCTTGAGGCACCTCCTCCTGCCCCATCATGCCCTACCTGGGTATTCTACCACACAGTTTCAGTGCAAGCAAAACCACAAGTATCAGAAGTGTTCACCTTTCTCCAGCTTTACCTGCTGAGTGGAAACCGATTTTTACCAGAAGCACTTCCAACCAGAGCCAGATGAAAGACTTGCAGAGCGAGCAAAACCAAGCACCTCGCACATGATCACGAGGTATCCAGGGACGAGCCTTGGGGGCTGCCAGTATAGGGGCTTAGGCCACCCTCACTGTAAGAGAAAACCTAATATTTTACATGTTAGTTCAAAAGACCGGCTTTTATGTTCCACTCTTCCCTTTTTGGCACCAGTTGGTAAAATACTTTGAATATAAACTATTCCTAGAGATTGAGTTTTTACATTTAATCTGAGAATCAGTTATTAAAAGAAATCCATCATTTAAAAAGGATTATAGGACACATGAGAAGGAAAAACACCTTCAATTATTTCCATTCATAGAGGCACAGACTTCAAGCCTTGATACTATTAACAAGCTAATACGCTGATATTCTGATCTAATTCTAGTGCCTATAATTACTATATTCTATTACACAGTAGTCTAAGTTAACTTAAGTGAGGTCAGGGTATTTATTAAGCAGAAATATTCAGAGAATCTTTACTGAATCAATAAGAATTGTATGTAATTAATATAGTTTATAAGTACGAGATGATTTTAAGAAATGCTTTTTTCTCAAATCAATCTGTGGGTCCTTATTTTGTAATGGATAAAGAATTTCTGAAGCTAATTAACTGAATAAGGAGTTAAAAGATAAACTAAGGCCTCATCTATACTTGAGTTAGCATGATCTCATTGTTTTCCAAAAGCACATGGATCCACTTCTGTATTTTTCCCATCATTTGAAAGATGAGATAATAAATACAATCTCTACTGTGCAAGTATGCATACAACTTTACCAAAAAGTCAAAACAGGCATATCTACTACTCAAAAGGGAGTTCATTTTGCAAATTTCCATGAAGCCATTGGGTAGATTCTTTCTAGATGTGTGAAATTAAGACACTGACATACACCACTTAAATGAAAGATGAAGGTACAGGGAGTAGTATCATAACGTCTTGAAATGCTGATATTTCAGTGACCAGTGTGAGGTGAAACCCAGCTGACAAGCGAGCAACTACTCAAAAACCTCTATCACCCAGGAGCCAGGGAGAAATGGAGCCAACATGGAAAGGGTCTCATTAAAATCATATGGAAAGAAATGCAAACACTACATACTTAAATTTAAAGTCACCATCAGTACAAGTCAAAGGGTTAACATGATACAAACGATCATTCATAGAATCAATGTTTCTAAATACAAAGACGAGAAGCTTAGACTTACGTCACTGTCCCATAGAACTTATACATTCATTGTCTTCTAGCATGTAAAAACCCATAGTTGGTATAATAAAATGGGACACTGGGAAGAATCAACAGGAATGTTGCAGGTAATCCAATCCCAAATTGTCTGCCCAAGGGCAAGTTCAGTTTTTCTCTAGTGCTTGAGAAGTCAGGCTGATCTTAAAGGTAGAAGCCGGACATTTTTCAAAGGCAGTGGTTCTCAAAGACTGTATTCCACAGCAGCAGCATTGGCCTTATCAGAAAACTTGTTAAAAATGCAAATTTCCAGGTCTATAAAATCAGAAACTCTGGACATGAACCCAGCAGTCTTTGTTTTGATACACCCACCTTCAGGTGATTTTTATACGTGCTAAAGTTTGAGAACTCACTGTTTTAAAACCAAAGGAACTAGACAACCACTGGCTAAACTGACAGGACAAGAACTAGCAGTGCAATTGCTTTTTGTGGTTGACAGGAAGATGGGTGGGACCCACCAGAAGTTGAGTGACTTTTGTCACAAAGACAGTCAGCTAGTCCCCAGAAACTTTGCAATATTATACAAAGATCTAGGGAAAAGGTTTTTAGGGTACAAGGGGCATGATGTAGTGGTTTGTCTTCAATTTGTAAGTAGTGCTACTTTTTGTAAGGATTTCGAGCAATATTCTCAAATGAATTTCTTCTAGGCAACCTTGGGATGGTTTTTGTCTTCCCTAAAGTAATATTTTTGTTTTGGAAATTTAAATGGTATTCTATTACAAAATCTTATTGAGGTTATTAGTTACATCTGCATTAAGTACAAACACTATACACTGGCCAGAGAGAGGAAATCTCCCAAACAAATGTATTTTTTTAGATTGCTCCACTAGTGAACAAAGAGGACAAATTTTTCTGAGATGGTATAATTATAAATCCTTTTTTTCTTTTTGCAGTGAA
Organism: Dinomys branickii; assembly: GCA_004027595.1. Lineage (NCBI taxonomy): Eukaryota > Metazoa > Chordata > Mammalia > Rodentia > Dinomyidae > Dinomys > Dinomys branickii. The sequence continues at coordinate 15,075 of PVLD010020230.1, forward strand.
GGGGATTGAACCCAGTGCTTCATGCACATTAGGCAAGTGCTGTATCATGAGCTACATTCCTAGTGCACAAGTCCAGCTTTTAATCAACATTATAAAGGACAATATCAATCCAATATCAAGATCATCCTTTCAATAAAAAGTGCTGAAAAACATTCTTTTGCTTCTCTAAGGCCACATGAGATCTTGCTGGGTTCACCTCAGTGGTACCCAAGCACATGAACGGTTAGTCCTCAGGTCACTGCAGGACTCTGAAGTTTGTTTCCTTGTCTGTAGAGCCTGTGGAAATGTTGCAGTGTTATGGCACATGGTTGCTATGGATATTGTCCTGATGCCCTCAGTACCTGGATCTTTGAACAATCTTGGCCACCTCATTGCTTCCTCTTCAGAGAATGTGCATTTTGAAAAATATGATTATTTATATTGCATATTTCCAAACTTTGATGATGACCTACAAATTTAGCATTTCCCAAAGAAGCAAGTAAAGAGGCACTGTTGGCTACAGGGCACTTTATTCTGAGTTGACTAATGTTTTATTAGTGTTTGGAAAGGTTTACAAATTATACATGCCATTCCAGACACAGACTGCCCTGTGTGTCTGTATTAATAGCTGGCCATGAATAGTAGTATTCTGTCACTGATTAATTTTCTAAAGTGACATTAAATTATTCCCTTATGGTTAAAGTTTAGATTTAGATTTTTATTTTGAAACACTGAAAATGTGTTGTATATAACCTTTCTATGTGCAAGCACATTTTTAATCTTATTTTTAAAAAATTCACATCACATCTCAGACAGATCAAGCAAATGTTATTCTCACTGCCTACTCCCTTGAGAAACTCTCCCACGTTTGTACTCTGTACTTAGACTGCGGGTTAAGGGTCTTGCCGTGGGTCTAGCAATGTTTCTTGTGCACCCATCTTTGCCTTTTTACTTGTGATCTTGAGTAAATGTCTGAACCTTTGTGGGTTCTCATCTGAAAAATGAGAAACATGGTAGCTGTTTCCCAGTCACTGTCAAAGTGAAACATGATATATGTGGAGGTCATGGCTTGCTGTTAACAGTTCTAAACAAAGGTGTTAACAGTTCTAAACAAAGGTCTTCATTCTGCTGTGATGGGAATGACCCTGGCGGCCTTCCTTCCCGAGAAAGTGCTCCGTTCTGTAAGCAGTGCAGTGGCGGACTGGGAGGCCACAGATGTCTGCTGTGTAGCTGCACCACCTTCCTGCACTTAGGCAACTTCACTCCGTGTGCCCGTCTAAGAACAGTGAGCACAGCAAGCCTGGTAACCATCACACCAGGGTGTCTCGAGTGAAAGGTGCTTTTGGACTAGATTAATATTGTTGTCACTCTGGACTTAAAATATTTTAATCTGAACTGTTACGTATATTACCATCTGCCTGGGCCCTAATTGGTTATCACTGAATAGCCTAAAATTGGGAACAGGTGTTTTAGTTCTGGGTCTCTCCTAAAACACGAGAAAGGGGACTTTGTGCCGAGATGTGGCCCCAGACTTTTTTTTTAATTTGGGAGTGGGCTCTCCCTAAATGCACATGCTGGGCTCAAACTTGAGAGCCTCTTGCCTCAGCCTCCCAGGGTGCTGGGATAACAGGAATGGAATACTATGCCTCACTTTAAGTCCTACTCTTTAGAGACTCCTTTGCATCAGGCAGTGTCCTTTCTGAAAACAGCAAAGGCCCCTGGGAAGTGTTTCTGTGACCTAAGGACTTTCCCAGTTGAAACTGGATGTGGCTTTGGCATCAGGTCGGCCTAGAGCTCAGAGTATGCTAGGCCTGGAGGTGGGCATAACAGTGCGGTGGAACTTGGAATGAGTGGGCTGTCAACAGGATGAGAAGGTACCTAAAACCTTTTCCAAAGTTGTAGGTAAAGAGCTGAGTACACTCCTCATCTTTTCATTTTTGGGGTCCATGACCAGCCTGGTACAGAACAGGGTTTGGACCCACAGTGGGGAAACTGACGTACATCAGCTTACCTTAGAGTCTGTGATAGAGAATCTGCGGGAGAATGAATTCTCATTTCTAAACAATTAACTGTCATACTTCCAGAACAAGAAACCAATACCCTGAGACTAGCTTCCTTTGAATCTGTATCCTTTATGAAATGTTGCTACATATAAGCATTTTGTAGGTATTCTGCTTCTGTATTCTGGTTTGCTGACACCCTACCCATAAACCGTGGAGTGCCTGAGCTATAAAAAGAAACAAAACAACCATGGTGTGCTCTTTTCATTAGAAAAAGAAATAGTCTATCCAATGTTTAGTTTCACAAAGTACACAAATTCAAAAGTTATAGGTAAGAACACAGCTCTATGCTATCTTAATGATTCATTGTCTACGAAGAACAAACAGTTGATCTGTTTGTAAATGTAAATTACTGTCCAGTGAGCAAAACCTGAAGGCAAAGAGAATGTTTTATGGAATGAGAAAAATCTCCTCTAGATTTGGTGGTCCTTTCTAGAAGTGTAGTGAATAGTAAGGTCTTCTTTTCCGTTCAACTTAGTAAGTCAGAGAACCTTGCCCTGCTCCAGCTTTGCTGACAGCTACATAGGCCTACATTTATGAATACTATCGCTGGATAAAACTTAATCCATTTCAAAGCCTTAATTCAATACTGAGGAATCGATGTTTAATTGTTATTTGTAAAGGATGATATATGAATACGTTTTTGGGTGCTGGGAAATTAGCATGTATGCTTTAGGAACTAACTCTACTTTCTAGAATGTATGTAAGTGGGCTTGCATGAGATGGCTCAATCATTATTCTAACGTTAGAAATACAAAGTACATTATAGTAAGAACCAGGGGTGTAGCTCAGTGATAGACTGCGTGCTTAGCCTGAGTGAGGCCTTGGATTCAATCCCCAGCCTGGTACAAAAAAGTGTGTGTTTGTATGTCTGTCTGCATATACACACATACTGTAATAAAATAAAAGTTTTAAATTCATTTTCTAATAATACTTAGGGAAAGAAAGATCCACTGAAAATATTGGTCCAAATAAAAGGACTTTAAACATAAAGAGACATATTTTAAATAGAAAAAATAATTTTCTAAGATTCATTGTGTCTCTTTGTCCTTTAGTCCTGTTTCTTCATGAGACTACAGCTTGTTTCTCACTTCATGTTTCATGACGGTCCCCTTTCCCACCCCTTCCAGCTGTCTCCCTACCCCACACTTCCTGCCCCCTTCCCTGAGAAGTCTGCTCACTGGATGGAGGACTCTGAGTGCCTTTCCTCCAAGGATGCTAATATAAAATGAGTTACATCTTAATATTTGGTTCTCTTAAAAACCGAGTGTTATACCTTAGGTTCAGACAGTTGTGGGGCATAGAAATGTCTGTGCAACAAAGGACTAAGGCACCTTTTTTCTTTCCTTTCCTGTTGTCTCTGAACAATAGGTGTATCAGCCAGAACCATGGGATCCTTTGTGGTAAAGGCTGCCAAGCCAGCCTTATAACCTTGCTAGGAAAGAATTTCTTTCTTTAGAAACAGAGAAAGGCACGGCAGTACCTTATATGGGGGAAGCTAGCAAATATTAACCTGAAAATCTTAACAACTTAGGAATAATGTTGAAATGTTCTGGAATATTTCACAGCAGAAATAATCTGTTGCTTGACTGTGGCATTGAAAAATACCTCTTAGTAGCTGTTTTCTTCCCAGCCAAACTGATAATCATACTATAAACTTTCTTCTAACTAATAATGCCTGGTACTAGATATGAGTGTTTGTACAACAGCTTGACTTACAAGCGGGTGGTTCTTTAGGAATTGCATTTACTTTTAAAATTACTCCAGTGGATCTACGTAGTGTTTCAAAGGAGTGGTCTTTGAAAATGATCCATCTGGGAACAACAATGCAAGCAAAAGCACATGGAAATAAACTTCAAGGTTTAGAACTCGATCAAGGAATGGAGGATCTTCTGTGATAATGTGCAAAATCAGAAGATCACTTGTGTCATCTGGATGTCACCTTGGTATCCAGCATGGCCTGAGGGGTATTCCTTAGGGAGTAGTTGGAAAGGCTTTCTTACCCTAAGGAATATTCTCTGAAACCTATCTTACATGGGGCTGGTGGTGGGGAAAATGCTCTTGGTTAGGTGGGCAGGCAGATTCTAACCCTGGCTCTTGTACATCCTGGGAAATGGCATCCGAGTCTTCTACACGATGATGTCATAGACACGGCCCACTCTGCCCAGCCACTCTCGCACGGCCTGGCGCACTCTGATGTCAGTCACGTGACAGGTCAACTGGCTGATGCACGGGAACACGGCGGGTTGGAGGGCGGTGAAGGTCTGGTCTGGGAGGATCTGGATCTGGTTGAGGACTGTTAGCACCATATTGGTCCATGCCTGAGAGAAAGGATTTAGGAGAATTATTGGCTGTCTCATGATTTCAGAGGGCAGTGTGGCTAAGCCCTACCAAACTGCAAATGGGTTTTCTCAGGCCTTAGCTGTAATAAACTGTTTTTTAATAACTTAATGTGCCTATAACTGTGGTTTTAACCTCACATACAGGGTTGGCAGAAAGTCATAACACTAAGGATATTTTTTTTAGCTCTTGTAAACTACTAAAACTCTTATTTTTTAGACTAAAAAAACTCTTACTTTTTCATAATGAAATTTTCATAGATCAAGTGATACTCCAGCAGACTTACAGTACCTAAATATCTTGGAATAGTTGTGCCTTAATTTAGGGTAAGCTTGTAAAACATTAAGCAAAACCTCAAGGTATGAAAAAGCAATTAAGATATATAGTTTGCCAAGACACTCATTTACTAAAGAATAACTATGCTTTTCAGTATGACTGGATACTTTAAAGAACGATTCTTACAGATTCTGTATTATGAAGTTCACACCTATGTTCAAGATGCTTTCAAGGCAAATAAGTCATCTTACAAGTCACGCTAATTCTGAATTTATGTTCATTCTAACAAAAGATTATTGGATAGCTTCATAGAAAGCCGGAGTTAAAGATGTTATGCATTATACTTGTGATAGGAATGTACAATTTAGCATAGGCATTCTGATTGTTTTTAAAGAACTTTCTATAGATCCTTCATTTTCTCTTTTACCTTTATTTATTTATTTATTTATTTTTTGTCTTTTTGTGAAAGGTTCCCACTTTGCAGTTCAGGCTGGCCTTGAGCTCACTTTGTAGCCCAGGCTGGTCTCGAACTCCCAACAATCCTCCTTCCTCAGCCTTCTGAGTGCTGGGATTATAGGTGTGCACCACCACGCCTGGCTATTAATGCTATTTTTCTCTGGAACTCATTATTTTTGATGTATCGTAGAACTACAAGTATTACATATGTGATAAACAGGCACATTCCATGCCCCAGAAAAATGAGAATTTTCATCTGCTCAAGATGGGTCAGAAAGATTGGAGGTGAGAACAATTTGTTGGTCTACCCACAAAGTAATATTCACTTTGCCCTTTTTATTTTTTTAACATAATGCTTCAGAACGATAGACTCTCTTCAGTACTATCTTCAAACGATAAGCCAAGGACTCACTGCCAGTTCAAATCTACCCATTTTGTAGGCTTTATCTTCATCTTAAATACATGGGCTCCTAGCTCTCAATCATATGCACTACAGCACAGAAGAATGGTTTCTGAAGTGATCTGAGCACAAAGTTTTAGTTTCACACTGCTGAACAGAGAAGCAGAGCTTCCATCTTAGGCTCGGTGGTCGTTCGCTCAGAAGGTAGCTCGCTTGATAACCTCCACTGGTGTCCAGCCTACCTGAGTGTCTACGCATGCCCTGCAGAGGCCTCACCTCTGTACCTGGTACCCAGCCCCCCTCCTGCGTCCTGAGGTACCTGGATCTGTGCTTCGGCATCTCTCACGGAGACACTCAGGGAGCTCCCCGTGGAGCCAGAGCGAGGCCTCTTGTCTTGGCGCAGCAGCTCCGGGCCCGCGCTGAAGGAGTGGCGCATTTGCCCTTGGTCCATCAGGTGCTGGGGACGCTGGAGCAGTGGGGAGTCTGGCCCCCGGGGCCCCAGGGGCTCTCCCTTCTTCTCCACTTTGACCTCCTTAGGGAAGGTGGGCAGGTTGTGTTGCTGCTTCCTCTTTTTGTACTCGGTCATCAGCTTGGAAATGGTCTTGTCGGCCGCCATGGTGTAGATTTTGTTGCCTGCGTTCTCCCACCACTCCTTCTTCCGGCCGCTGTCCTTCCTCTCCACTTTGGGGCTGGGAGGCAGCGTCAGCACATCCCCGCTGCCCACCCGCAGGCCCAGGCACTCGCCCAGGTGCTCTCGGATCTGACTTCGGTCGTCCTCGGAAGGCGTGTCTTTCCCGGAGAAGCCCCCAGTGGATGGGGTGGACGACTCGGACTGGAAGGAGGGCAGGATGAAGAATGGGTCGCTCTTGAGGACGGGCGGCTCCTCCGCGCTGCTCTCCAGGTCCAGGTGCATCTGGATGTAGTTGTTACACAGCTCCATGCACAGCTTGTGCAGGCGCTTGATGAGCCACACCCAGTCGGCGTTGCTGACTGGCTGCGCGCTGAGCGAGGGCATCCGCGCCCTCCACTGCCTCTTCTCCTTGCCTCGCGGGGGACTCACCTGGGCCGTCTCCTCGAAGATGTCTTCGTCCTCCGAGGAGCACTGCTGGGAAGAATCTGTGCTTCTCTCATCGTCCTCAAAAAGGACCTTTTTCACTTGCTCAGCCGTGATGGTTTCCTGGTTGGTGAGCACAGCGCACACCAGCGCGTGGAAGTAGATGTTGAAGCTCATGGCAGACTGGCGGTAGAGGTTGGCGGCACCCCCGATGCCAGACACCTTCTTCAGCAGGCACTTCAGCCCTGGGCTGGTGTCAAACTCTCGGGCCGTCCTGTACGAGTCCAGGAGCAGGTCAAAAATGACTGCCAAGTTCTGCATGGAAATGTATCTGAGGAAGCCGGCCAGCTTGGCATCCGGCACCTGGACTGTCTTCTCCTCTCCAGGAGAGGGACCTTTGACGAACTCTTCCAGCAGGATGTCGTACAGGTTCTGGAGCAGTACCTGATGGGACAACAGGCTCACCACGATTTCCCTGAAAGAGACACTTCCAACCAAAAGAAAGGGGTTGATTAGTAGCTTTCTGCCACCGTGGTCATTTCACAGCAATGCAGACCTTATCCATTTCAGAACAGCTGCAAACTTGCAAACCAAACTATCTATATTCCAGTGTCTTTTAAAAAAGGAAAACTTCCATTTTAATCATACTTAGCAGAATTCCAGTATATTTTAAAATCCAAGTGCTCTAGAAACTACATTATACTACTCTATAAACAATTATCACCAAACCTTAGAAAAATAAGCTTTCTAAAAAGTTTAAAAATAGGTACATTTTTTGTGTGATATGGCACATTTTATTTTCTTTCCCAGTTATGAGTAATAAAAGATCAAGAGTAAGAAATTCTGAGTGCTATCTGTTTTAATTCTGAGAGCCTTTTTCCATCACTGAAAGTGTTTTGAAGTTGTATTAGAGGCTGTCATTGGTAGCAGACCAGTTTTCCAGGATTAAAGATGAATGCTTGAGGTATATTTATGTGAAAACTGAACGTTTGCAGCCTGCATAAGAGAAGAGAATCAAACTCTGTGATGTTTTAATGCTAGAGGTTTTAGGGCGCTAACATTGCCGCGGTAGGAAGTAAACTGACAGAGTAAACCACAGCCTTGTGAAAACACAGGGAGTGAGCAGCACACACTCACACTCCAACTCCCTGTCTGCAGAGATGGCCACAGGACTCCTCGGATGGCCACGGAGTTTCCCTGAGGAACATACCCAGGTCGCCCATGACCACTTTCTGCTGTGTTACCAAGCAGGACCAGACCCAGGCGAGGCAGTTCAGATGCTACTTGGTGATTCGGCCCCTCTGGTTTGGTTGGTTCTTGTACTAAGATGACAATTTCAGTGCCAGATGCCACATTTTTGAAACATTTTAACTCACCAGTGTGATTTTGGGTTTGTGGTTTCATGTTCTTTTCATTGCTCTTAGAATTTTGTAAAAATAGCTTACGTCATTATATTGCCGAGGAATTCCTGTGACTGGATAATTATAAAATTATGGCAACTCTTATAAACATTAAAAGGCCCAACCATTATTAACAACTTTTTGCTTCATAAAATTTTTTAAATTCAAGATCATAGTAAGATAAGAATAATTGATGGAAAAAGTACTTTTTAAAAATAGTATCTGTCATTTAATTAAATATTTGTCATGTGCCACACATCATGCTTTTTGGGGGAGGGTACTGGGAGTCGAACAGCCTCCAGCCTGCCAGGTAGGCACTGTCTGCTGAGCTATATCCTCAGCGCTGAGAAAGTACTTTTTACCTAACAAAATCCTTCCACAAAACTAAATGCTGACCGACCCTCTATGCAGCTGTCACTGAGGGAAAGTGCATTATTCTCAACAAAGATGAGAAATAAAGAGCCATCATTCAAAACCAGCAGCCTTTAAAATATAAACCACTTAAGTAACTTTTGTGGTAAACAAACAAATGTGTGTGTGTGTGTGTGTGTGTGAGTGTGTGTATGTAACATTACTATTTTAATTATTTTAAAGTGTACAATTCAAGTGATTTTAAGCGTGATGTTGTATCACCATTTCCATCATTTCTAGAACTTGTTCATCATCCCCACAGAAACTCAGCACCCACTGAATGAGAACTCACTTTCTCTTCCCTTCAGCTTGTACCTAAGCACCTTTAGATAACTTACATAGGCATTGGCAGCAGGGCTCGGGGGCATGTGCCTGCAATCCCAGCATGCTGCAAGGGCTAACACAGGACGATTGCAAGTTCAAAACCAGCCTGGGCGACTTAGTGAGATCCTACTCAAGATAAAAAATAGGCAGGGAATGGAGCTCATTGCAAAGGCCCTGGGTCCAATCCTTAGTACCACAGACTAAACAAACATACTGAAGGCATTGGGAAGCCAGTATATGCATTCTTCCAAAAGCTACCAACTTGGTTTCATACTTCAAGCCCATAACCACAGAGCCCTAAGAAGAGACTCCTCACTGATCACACAACTCTATTCCCTGCCCATCACCCAGCACACACTGAGGTCTTCATGGCCAGGCCAGGAACTAGTTTATTTTCTTGTCCTAAGTGCTCGAGGAAATGTCTAGGAAGTCTCTACGACAAACCAACTAACAGCAGCAGACCTGTGCTGCTGTAGGCTGCCCAGACAGACCACAGCCAGGAGGAAATGCTAACCCTGAGGAATGCCTCTGACATTCTGGACCCCAAAGTAGGAAGCACAGCCAGAGGGGGTTGGGTTTATTGGCCTTCTGAAGGGAGAAAGCCCTCAGCTCACTGGGTATGTTTCTTTTTCTGTGAAGTGGAAAGTCCCTTTCCAGGCAGCACCCGAAGCAAGCTGTATCCGAGTTGTGGGATGTCTTCCTAAGGGTAAACTGTGCAGGTGAATTAGAACAGAAAATCTTGTTACTTTACTTAGGCCCAGATAAATGATGTAACAACCAGAAAATAAAGAGAAAGAGGAAGCAATATTGAAGAGCTCAAAAAATTTCACAAAGGTATGGGAAAATTGAAGAGACTTGGTACATAACCTTCAATTATCTATGCTGATAGCAGACAGAAAGTCAAACAAAATCAAAAAGTGTTCCAATTCATTGTTCCCAAGTGTTTCAATATATTCTCCAATTTGTCCTATCCAAGTTTCAACCTTTTCAGAATACTTTCCAGAAGGGAACTGTAAACTATATCCTTGCTTCGTTCGGATGTGCAGTGCAGAGCCAAACCAACCTTTGATTGTATATTTGAAAGTTAATTGCATAGCAAGTAGTTAGCTTCAAACATGTGAATGTAAGTATCGAGATAAACAGATCCACAGTTTAAAGGATATCTTACAGCTGTAATTCAGATAGCGTGGGGCTATCAGTGTCAGGGCTCAATCTTTGTCCCATGGGAAGTTTCAACACAGATCTTTGATTCACTTGACCAGCATACAACAAACTTAAGAATTGTCTGTGTTAACAAGAGTCTGGCTGAGCATGCTTATAGAATGTTCTGCAATGTCTTTTGGCCCAGTGGCCAGTGGGACTGGCTAAGGAATTTAATGTGGTTTCCTGTTTTATCTAACTACAGTGAGTAAGTCTTTAAGATTTTTTTTTTCTTTTTGGTACCAGGAATCAAACTTATGACCTTACGCTTGCCAGGCAGGCACTTGTACCACTGAGCTATATCCCCGCCCCCTACAGTGAGTATGTAAATGCCTACTAAAGTGCTAAGTTTATGATACATGTTGATGTATTTTAAAATGTTAAATTTTAAAAGTCTTTTAAACTCTATGAATATTAGGTTATTCTCTTTTTCCTATGGTTTATTTAGACATTGAATTCAGCAGGTTTGGGGTTAGGTCAGCAGCAGAACACTTGCTTAATATGCAAGGCCTTGTTTTTATTGAGTTTAGTCTGTTATTATTATTCCTTTATTCTGCTTTTACCTTGAAAATACTTCAACAAGAAGAATTGGCTGGATAAAAATCAAAAATAGAAAAAAAGGACAAGAGGTAGAACAAAACGTTTGGTATAGTGGCATATACCTGTGATCCCTGCACTCAGGAGGTTGAGGCGGGAGAATTGCAAGCTTTAGCTTACTTAGCCTGGGCAACTCAGCAAAACCCTGTCTCAAAATAAAAAATTAAAAAGAGGTAGAAAAAGTACGGAAATTCCAAACAGATCAGTGTTTAAAGGTGTGAAATAATTGCATAACCTTTCATTTATAAAATAGATTAAAAATGACCAAGACTTAAAAACTGTGTATCTTATGTATTTGGCTGAGGGAAGCAGGGCCTGGGACAGCACCTGAGATGTTGATAAAGTTCAATTTGGTAAACTATGTGGCAGGTTCACAGCTATTTTAGTTTCTCTTCCTGCTTCATGGCCTTTGAATATTCCACACATGCTCTTGTATGTATCAAACTTGACTTAAAGAATTATATGTGTTGTGGAAATGAGCACTTAAAAATATTACTACCTGACAATTTCACTCAGCTGGTAGTATTAATCAGATTGCTCCCCAAGCCAGCTGACTGTTGGATAAATCACCCAGGGCCTAGGAAATAATACCTTTCTTAACTCACATTGCTGTACAAAAGGAGATTAGGTGGCTTATGTGATTGTTTACAGTTCTGGAGACTGGCATGGTTAGATTCTGGTGACAGCCAATTTCTTACTGTGTCCTCTCAGGGTAAAAAGTGGGCAGGGGACTCTCAGGCCTCTTCACAGCACTAATCCCAATCTCGAGGGCTTCACTCTCTGACCTACTTTCCTCAAAAGGCTCCATACCTCCTATGACCAGCACAACAGAGGTTATGGTTCAGACAGTGAACTTAGCCCTACTGAAGAATCAGCACTACTGCCGGTGTTCCAGAAGTTTACAATGGGGACTCCAGTCAGTCACCACTTCTTACCCCCACTCTAGGAGCAGTACTTTTTAGGCAAGATGGTGGTACAGGGAGTCCCTGACTTACAAATATATGAGTTGCGAACTTTCATAGGCATATCGTGTGAGATGCACTTTGCTGGCTTACTAGCGAATCCACCTTACAAACAATTGTCCTGGAATGGAACTTGTTCCTAAGTTTGGGACTTGCTGTATTTAAAAACAAACAAACAAGTGTCTTGTGTCCAGGCACCAATATTTTTTCTCTGGACAACAGTATTACTAATGAAGAAGGTAGTATTTCTCATTGAAATCATCTAATCTATGCCATATGTATGATCTCAGGGACAGAGCTATCTCCTCTCCAAATTTATACACTAAAATTCTAAACACTAGGACCTCATGCTGTGTTTTTTTGTTTTTTTTTTTGAGACAAGGTCTTCCTATTTAGTCCAGGCTGGCTTTGAACTCACTGTGTAACCCAGGCTGGCCTTGAACTCATGATGATCCTCCTGCTTCAGTCTCCTCGAGCACTGAGATTACAGGCTCACTGGACAAACAGTTTTTAAGGGGGTAATTCAGTCAAAATAAGACCATTAGAGTGAGTCCCAGTCTGGCAGGAAATTTGGAACCAGAAACATACAAAGGAATGGCCATGTGAGGACACAGAAAAGATGGCCATCAACAAGCCCAAAGGAAACCTAAGAATCCCCACTCTCTCCTCCAGGCTTCAGAATAGTGGGGAAACACATTTCTACTAAGTCCCCCACCATGTGTGTCTGCTGTGGCAGCTCAAACAACTGGGTAAATACAGATGAAGGCAGGAAATTTGGTGAAAAGGTTAACTACATCTATGAGAATCTTAATGACTCCACGGATGTTTTCGGTCCTCCTGGCCAAAGCTCAGATGAAAACCGGAGGCCGCTGGGAATGGATGAACTTTGTCAGCGCTGCTCACCTTTTCTTGGTGTGTCCGTTCGGTTTCTCGTCCGGGGGCAGCTCGATGATGAGTTGGCAGGACTGAGCGTGATCAAAGTTGTTTGGAGTCTTCGGGGAGCACTGGGTGTCCAACATGAACACCTGCAGGGGCAGCAGAGGCACAGCTCAGGGTGGCGAGTCGTCTCCCGACTCCGCTGGGATTGGCTTACTCTCACCGGTCTCCCCGCCTGTGCAGTGAGGGTGCTAACGCTTCCCACCGCCTGTGTTTGTTGAAGTAAACTGATAAATGCGCACAACATGCGCAAATGTAAGAACTCAGTACACAGCGAGCGGTGGCTGCTGACACCAACACGAGTAACACTGCTACTCCCGCCGCGTGGCCATCCATGCACTACAGTCCACATACGAGCATTGACATTCAATATTATTTAACAGCAAACACAAAGGAGCTATGTTGGTAAAAGATCATCTCTGGTTTTGATGGCTGTTTGGCGTCATCTTCTACCCAGGGCAGGAGTAAGACATTAATTAGCGCTCCCTTGTCAGCACTCTGGGTGCGGCTACTCCACGCGCCCACGGTGGACGTGACTGCAGAACGGAACCCAAGTGACGTCATCGCTTACAAAACAGAACCCAAGTGACGTCATCGCTTGTGATTTAAAATACCCCTGGGAATAGCAGGCTGCTGCAGGGCCAGGGGGCTCCGTAGGGAAAGGACAGGAGGAAGACGTCATGGAGCTTGATTAAAAATTAGCAAAGACTCCTTCAAAGGAAGCTTGTCTGCCTCTACAGCTAGCTTGCAGTTAGAAAGGAGAAATCTGGCTGTGGAAGGTCTCAGGCAGCACATTTAATCTAAGAATTGCACACTTCCCCTTTAATTTTTAAGCTACCTTTCTACAACCCCCCTATCCACCTCGGAACCATCAGTCCCCAGGAGCCCACACAGGGAGAAGGAACCCAGTAAAATAAGCTGGGCCTGAGCCCCTGGGTATCTCATTTTTGGATGCTCCCTACTTGTCCAGAGTAGCTGCCTGTTACCCCCACCCCTACTTGCAAATGAATTCTTGTCTTTTATTTTAAACTCAGCTTCTCTAATTCTTTACTGGCACTGGGTTTAGGACCGCTGGGAGGTGCTTTTTCCAGCAGAGCAGCGGCTTGCTATCCACCTGTGGATGTTACACTCCTTTCCAGAAAACCTCTTCTTTCCAAATCTTTTGAGAATTAGCAGGTTACTCTACAATGAGTACAGGAGGAAGGTCTGGGACTGAGGAAGAGAAAGAATTACTGAGAAGTGGAATTGATTATTTGCTCTTCTTCTCCAAGGACGGTCTATCTGAGAAAAGCATTGTGGTGACATCGCACATCTTGCTGTGTGGCTGGAGGGCAGCTCAGCACCTAGAGAAGGGACTCCCAGCATGCACCTTCCACTGCCACAGCCCCACCCCCAGCGCGCAGCCCTTACCTGCTGGGCCATGGCTCTGATGCGCCAGTACTCGGCCTCGGCACTCGGGGAGGAGGACGGGGCTGCCACCCGCACCTGGCAGCCTTCCCCGCTGAAGCTCTCCGTGCCGCTGTGGAAGCAGCCCAGCAAGTCCTAGGGAGAAAGAGCGGTGCTGCTCACTGGATGCGCCCTACTTCACGGAGCCAGGCCAGTGTGGGATCTGGCACGGTCACTACGCCTGGGACAAAAATACTGACCCAACAACTTCTTTCTCATCCCCTGAGATTTCAAGTGTGACAGCCACTGTGAGGGGGCAGGCAGAGTCCAGACGCCCCACCTGATGAGCACCAAGGCCCCAGGAAGAAGAGATGCGCCTCGGCGCTCTGCCTCCAGCAGCCTACCTTCACCGGCTTGAGGGTGGCGGAGAAGGCTTCCTGCAGGGCACAGCAGGCGAGCCGCCACATTTCCTCCGTGAACACAGGGCCCGCCGTCACCAGCACGTACCTGCCGAAAGAAAGAAGTCTCCAGCCCACTCATTCTGGTGCCACAAAATTCAGGACCTTGTGGACCGGGCACAGTCACAGTCTGTAGCTTCCCCATGAGTCTTCCTGTCCCTCCTTATCCCTTGTGTCTTCTGTCCAGGTGGGCCCCACTGTGCTGGTACGGCTCAATGCAGAAATAGCAAGGGGGCCCCACTAAAAATAGGCCAATGTGCAGACTTAGCCATGAATGTGTATGTTCTGCACTGATTTCTCCATTCTAGCCCCATTTCCCAGCATGCTTTCCCAAATATGCACACACGAAACAAAGCCATGCTTACTGTCGTTTGCATGCGTGTCCCCCTGCATTTGCTCATTTTGTTCTACGTAGGAAGCCTCCACCTACCGAGGGCTTGCTCACCTTGAGGACCTTCCTAACTGTCATGCCTACTACAGCAAGTCCGCAGTGACTGCTCCACCCCCCACACTTCCGGTCCTTTCCTGCACCTATCAGTCATTCTTCACCACCGCCATGTTTACGTGACACTCCTGCTCTTACATCGTTTTGAGTTGGGATCTTGGTTCACAACATGTTCTATGCCCTGGAGTACTGTGTAAAGTGCTTCATGGAATAAATATTGGCTGACTGGACACTGAAATGAAGACTTTTTAGCACACAGTCACTTACTTATACAAAGCAAGCTAAAAGGTGGGTTGCTATCACAAAGGATAATTCGATTTCCTTGGTTTTTATAAGAAAATGTTCAACTTTGTGGAAAGCCAGGGGACCTCTTCCTCACCGAATGCAGGAACAGCCCACTCTGGAGATGGTCTCTGTGGGTTTGGCCACACAGGCCACCAGCAACTCAAAGAGGTCCTTCAACATGGTGTTGATCATGCTCTCGTACCTGATGTCTGGAAGGAGCAAAGGCAAGGTTTCACTTAGCCCTGGTTTGAAGGAAAAGATGGAAATGGCCCACTATAGCAAAAGGTGAAAGTCTGAGTGACAAAAGTACACAAATACCTGGGAATAAATAGAATGTTGAGGAAAATTATAACACCCTCAAAGCCTCTAGGTAAACATTTGTTGGATCTGTATCCAACTGTAGCTGT
Source organism: Dinomys branickii (assembly GCA_004027595.1). Lineage (NCBI taxonomy): Eukaryota > Metazoa > Chordata > Mammalia > Rodentia > Dinomyidae > Dinomys > Dinomys branickii. The sequence continues at coordinate 30,451 of PVLD010020230.1, forward strand.
TTCAACCATATCTACGTACAGCAGGATGAAACATCTGATCTCTGTACGTTGATGTACAGCTTTTCAAAGTTTAGTATGTAATTCACCTACTTAAAATGGAACACATGATATATCCTGAATGTTAGTAAACATACCTCCCTTCCAACTGAAAGCCGAATTAAATCAAATGAAATGCTCTTGAAAAACAAAATCTCTAGTTGGGCCGACCACTTCCTCACGCTTGTCAGTCTGGCTTCTGACTGCGCTCTGCTGACAGACAGAAATGAGGCTCCCAGAAAGTGCATTCCATTTGCCTAATTTAAGGACTGCAGCTGCATTCTTTCCCCTGGTCCTTGTGGTGACAGTTTTCAAGAGAACACTCCAGAGTCCTTTGCTATGTGAAGCAATGACCTGGCTGGGAACATCTACTTCTAGAGCTTGTCACCCTGCCTGTGGCGAAACCGACACATTCCTTTCTGCATTAGTGGTCCTGTTTTGCAGGGCAAATTTGTCCTTACTGCACTTAGTAGAGGGACAGCTCCTTGTCTTTGCTTTGTGACTCGCCCTCCCAGTCAATGCTCTTAGTTTCTCTGTCGTCTCTGGCAAGGGACCTCTTTCTCTGCATTACGTCTTTTTCTTCTATTACAACTTCCTTGGCTCGCTGTGATGTTTCTCCTGCTCCAAGTTTCCAGCTTCTCCTGGGGCAGATCATGACTAAGAAGCTGCATTTCACAAACGCAGATCCACTGGGACTAAAACAGATGCATTGACCCTCCTCTCTGTCCCTCCCCAGGCGCTGACTTGAACATGTTCTCCACCCCACGCTTCCACATCTTTTTCAAAGTGCCACAGGTCTTAGAACTTTCTCTCTCTCTTTTTGGTACCAGGAATTGAACTCAGGACCTTGCGCTTGCCAGGCAGGCACTGTGTCGCCGAGCTGTCTCCCTGGCCCAGAACTTTCTCTTCATCCTTAGTCTATTAAGCAGCTTCTTGCCCATAACTAGGCCTTTTCTAAATCACTGCCTCCTTCATTTAGCCTCCCCAGCTGAAGCGGAACTGCAGGACACACCCCTTCCCTACTCCATAGCTCCAGCAACATTTATTCTTTTTATTAAGTTTATCATGTACTTGAACTTGACTTTGCCTCCCCTAATGGATATCTATGCTAGACCTGCTTATTAGGAATTTTATTTTCAACTACATGTATGGAGTATTTTGATAATTTTATAGTGGGCACACAAGCATCAATCTTCCCTTTGATAATATACCACTAGGTAGCCAGCACTGGCTATGTAATTCTATTTCAGTAATTCCCAGACAGTGATTTTTGCATTAGGTATTCTTCAAGCAATTTTAGCCAACAATTCTGCCTGTTACAGCAGTGCCCAGAATGACCGACTCTAGCCCGGCAGCTACCTGAGTGCAGAAAGCTCTGGATGTGTTCCACCACCAGCTCGCATGACAGCCCAATGGCATGCTTGAAGTTAGCAGAGGCCGCGTCCCAGTAGGAATGGTCTTTATGGCTACGGCGCAGCCACAGGGACATCACAGGAAGGAGAAGGTGAACGACCGCATACATTCCAAACCCTGGCCCTGAAAAAGAAAGTTCAGGGTCAGACTTGTGATCTCGGGAAGGGTGCTCTTTGCCATGATGCGGCATCCTTCTCTCAGAAGGTTCAGGGAAAAGAGTCCACCAGTGGTCTTTAACTTTTTATATATATTGTATACAAACTTTAACATAATGCCTTATAAGCAATTATGTTATCAAATACTATTCATAAACATCGATTTAATGCCTGAAGAATATTTATATTCTTTACCATAATTTATTTAACTGCTTCCCATTTAGGGTGTCCTTAATTTTTTTAAGTAGTCCATAGTCCAGATGTTTCAACAAACACCTATACATTTTTTTATTCATTACTATTAATTCATAATGATAGATTACTAGGAGAATTATTAGCTAAATGCTCTTCACACAGATTTAGTGGCAAGGAGGCAGATTTAGAAATCATGGCACATAATTGTATAAAATACTTTTTCTTCAACAGGAGCCTGCCGACTTTCTAACCTGTAAGAGTAGCTACAGTATTTTTTTCTGAAATAATTCCACGGTGAACTTTACTGTGGATTTTGAAACAGTGTCAATTCACCATAATGATGAACACAGACCCTTCCTTCTCCCCGTGGAACTAACTAGTGGTTTCGCTTAGTGTTCTGATTCTGTTAGTAAAAACTAACATTTCTATAAAAAGTTTCACTGACCTTGTGAAAATTGAGATAAAGAAATATGTATGCCAAACTTGATTAACTTGCTGTACTAGGTAAGTACTACATGGTTTTCCAATTCTAATCATCCATGACCTTTATACAAACAAGATGCCCAGTCATGAGCCTTTGAGTGGTATGTTTCTGTCAGCGGTAGACCTGATGAGCCTTGCTGACAGCCTTCCACCCAGTCCATGCCCTGGAAGATCAGGCCAAGGAAGACCGTGACTATGGAACACGGCAGAGCCAGCTGGTGTATTCAGACAGGGACAGATGGGCCCAGCTTCAGCCTGGTTAATGTGGGGTGCCAGCACTGCCCAACTGCCTGACCAGCAACCTCTATAAATGCACTGGCAAGAAGAAATAGAAACAATACACTCCACCATGGCCAAGCAACAAATACTGCTCGAGTATCTCTGATGCATGAAGCTTCAAATTAAGTCCAGGAAACAGTGAAAATAGGTGCTTTATCAAATTTATCATGTGTTGTCTGAGATGTGTGAAAGTCACAGGAATACTCTCCCGCAAACAAGGTTTATGTATAACAACTCTCTGCCAAATTAGACACAGAAACACCTACCAGGTGTTTTGGTAACGTCTCTCAACAGCTCAAAGAGTAAATCCAAGGTCGGCGGCTGGTGTTGACGTGGACAATTGGACACAGCTGCTGTCAGCTGCTCCAACAGGGTGATCCAGACTTCTATCAGACCTGGAGACCACAAAGCAGACCTGTGTGCAACCCAGTCAAACACTGTGAAGAATCTTTGCAAGACCCAGTTAGATACTGCACAGATACTGCACACGTTACCCAGACTGCATCATCACGCTGGCGTTATGCCTGGGGGCCTACATATGGCCCAAGTAGGACTGCCGTGTTCTAGCAGAGCAACAGGGAAACACCTGCTCAAAGTCCTTACTCCCTTTAATAACAAGGTGATGTGCTGGGTAAACTCTCTCTTGAAATGAGCGTCAGATTTCTTGAGCGTTAATGAGGGAACATTCTTTTAGTTCCATCACTTTAGTCTTTTTAAAAAGTGATTGTATTTTAGTAAATATACATATATATAACAAAAAGGCCATTTTAGCCATTTTTATGTACAACTGCATGGCATTAATTATGTGCATATTGTTGCTCAACCCTCACTACTATTTCCAAACCTTTTTCACCTCCTCATCCAGAAACTCTGTGACCACTGAGCCACAGCTGCCCCTTCTCCTCTCACTTCAGCCCTTGGGGAGCTCAAATCTATGTATATTATTTTTAATTTCCGGTATGGAAAGAGTATTGTGGTTATTTAAGGAGACAGAGACATGCTATCTCAAAATGTGCCAAATTGGTGTGTGGCATTTTGAGCTCAAATCACTCCAGGGACTGTACTGTCAGGTGGGAGCCCCTGGCTTGTCTTCCCCCACGCGCAACCGCACAGAGATTCTTCTCTCCTTCACCTATGAAGGCAGGAAAAGAGCCAGATCTACAGGCTGGTGCTTGGGACTCTAATGAGCCTGAATAAACAAACCTGAAGTAACCCTTACCTCCCACTAGTGCCTACCACACCCCCATCCCTCTCTTGGTAACAGCCCCGGAGCTAACTACTGCAGCCCAGAGCTCTGTTTGCCTGTTATGTTTGCACAAATTTATCATGTGTTGTCTGAGATGTGTGAAAGCCTCAAGCTGTGGTCATTTCTTCAGGTTTCACTGCTGTGAGGATTCTCATGTGCATATGAAAGTAACAG
>PVLD010020231.1:0-34434 GCA_004027595.1 Dinomys branickii
AATGTATGTATGTATATATGAATATGCATATATGCAGGAGGGCTAACATGGTTCTACTATTGTATTATATCACTTAATGCTAAGCAATAATCGATGACGGGTTATTTGATCAATCTTGTATGTCTGTATGTGTTGTCCTGAACACACACTTCGAAGATATCAATATGTAAAGCAGCAACTATTGGTGTTTTTTTTGTTACTGTTGTTATTGTTGCTGTTGTTGATGTTTGCCTGTTTTGTTTTTTGTCTTTGGATTTTTGGTTTTTGTGTTTTTTCTATTGCTGAGAGAATTGTCTGACTAAATTTGCATGTCTGTATATGGGTTTATGTATTTACACTTCAAAGATATCAATGGATAAAGCAATGACCACTGTTGAAATCATATCACCTTGTCTATAGATTAGTTGTGATTGTACTATTTTTTATGTTAATTGGTGTCTGTTTGTCAATATGTTTTTGTACTTTTATTTTTTTTTAAATAAAAAAAATAAATAAATAAAGAGTCCACATTGGAAACCAGGAGATGATGTCAAGGTGAAGGCAAAGCGTGGAGCTCCTGTGAAGAAACAAGCAGCTCCATCCTTCTTAATTTCTCCTTTATACCACCCAAACAACAAGCCACCTGTGGTGGATTTTCCACACCCTAGGGTGTGGAATTACTGAAACAATTTACTTGAGCTTTTCCTACTCAGGTTGACACAATCAGTCAATCAATACCGTCTGTTTTGGAGAAAGTTCTATGTGCTCTTGAGTTGAATGTGTATTCTGTGGTTGTTTGGTAGAATGTTCTGTACATATCTATTTAGGTCCATCTGTTAAAAGCTTTGTTTCAACTCTGATATTTCTTTGTTGATTTTTTTGTTTAGTTGATCTAATTGTGATATTAGAGTATTGAAGGCCCCCAGTATAATTCAACTTTCATTTTTCCATTAAACTGATTGTTTTATGAACTTTAATGTACCATTATTTGGTGCATATATGTTAATAAATGTTATCTTTTCCTGTTCAGTGGTTCCCTTAACCAATATGTAGTAACCTTCTTGTCTTAAAAAGGTTTTGGCTTAAAGTCATTTGTCTGAAAATAAGATAGCTATTCCCGCTTGTTTTCAGGTTCCCATTGCATGGAATATTGTTTTCCATCTATCTAAGAACTTCTTTTTGGATTAAATGTGTTTCCTGGATACATTATATTGTTGGATCTTACCTTTTGCTCCACTCTGCTAATCTGTGTCGTTTCATTGGTGAATTGAGACCGTTCACGTTGATGATTTTAACTAAAAGTTATTTACCTATTCTTGCTAGTGTACTATTTTTCTGCTGATGATTGCTTCTTTTCCTTCTACTTAATTGCTCACTCTTCCTGGTGCACACATTCTATTGGGCCTTTTGGCAAGGTCAGCTTCATTGTCTCTTTCTAAGATATGCTTGAGAATTTTTCAAGTACTGACTTAGTGATCATAGATTTCTCTAGATGTGGTTTATCATGGAAATATCTTATTTCTCTGTCAGTTTTGGAAGATAATGTTGCAGCAAATATCAGTCTGCATTGGAAATTGTTTTCTTTTAGGGCTTGAAACACTTACTTCATGCTCTTTTTGACTTTAAGGTTTGTGTTGAGAAGTCTACTGCTGTAATTCTGATGGGTATTTCTTTATAATGATGCATTTTAAGATTCTGTCCTTGTTTGGATCTCTGGTACTTTGACTATGTTCTGTGTTGGGGTGATTCTTTTATGTTCATGGCTATTTGGGGTTCTGTATGCCTGATTTCTCTGTATGTTAAATTATTTTTCCATATTTGGAAAGTTTTTCTGCTGTTACTTCTCTAAGCAGATGTTTTAATGCCCTTTGTGCAGCCTTCCAATTTTTGACTGATCCCAGTTAACCCAGTGTTAGTCGTCTTTGCCTCATCTAGCGGCTGTTGGATCTATTTTTCATGTTCTCTTCTTTTCAAGGTGTCTCTTATTGATTGGTCACCAACTACAGCCTTGTCTTCCACATCTGACCTTCTGTGCTCACACTTGGTCACTTTTGCTGCCCATACTTTCAATTGCAGTTTTAATCTCCTAGATTTCTGTTTGGAACTTCCTATGAACTGTAGTTCTTTTCTATGCTGGACAATTTTAGTTTGTATTTCTTCCTTACATCCTCTAGATTTTTATTCATGTCTTCTCTAGACTCAATGATCATTTGTTTTATTAGAGCCACTGTCTCTTTGATTATGTTTGCTCTCAATTTGCTAAATGTCTCATCAGTCTGTTTTGTTACCTCTGCTCTTATCATTGCAGATATTTTGGCTGGATGGCTTTTGATTTCTTCCCCCTCAATGACCCAAGATCAACTTGGGAGGGAGGTGAATTGGGGACTTCTTGTGGCATTTTACTGTCTTGTTTCCTCATGTTTCTATTTTTTATTTGTTTGTTTTCTTGCTGAGACTTGTGAATTGATTACAGTGCTTGTATGGAAGGCTTTTTAGTTAATGTCTCCTTTTCAGAGATGTCTTCTCAGCATGGCTAGCTATTGGCCTTTGCCTCTGTCCCAGGATCCAAGCATCTACATTTATTTGGAAGGAGAGGTTACCACTTATTTGGCACAGTACCCAGTTCTTCAGAAATGGGTACCAGTGTTATTTATGACCCAAAGGCAGTTGAGACACAGCCATACGGAGAAAACCAGTTGATAGCAACAACAACATCCAATACAAACTGGATATTGGCAAACCTTAAGAACTAATAATGTACCACCCTTAAACTGTAGAAAAGAGATTTATGGTTATAGTCTATGCTTTAAGACAAATCAAATACTGATCTATAGTAAATGTCTACTCAATAGAATGACTTTACCCTCAATAATAGAACAATAGTCAACCATCATTAGATATAATTAACCATCTTAAGATTCATAAAGCTTAATAGTGACTAGTAAGGATAGAGGTTGTAGGGAATAGGAGCATGAAAAAAGTAGAACTAGAAAAATTCTAAGCAGTTAAGAAATGGAGTATGAAAAGTAAGTGATAAAATTGAATTAAGAATCATATTAGGGAGTAAAAGGAAATTAGTAGTATTAGATAAAAGTAAAGAAAACTAACAAGGAAAAGGATAAATAATGAATGATGAAAGTAAATGAGAAAAAATAATGAAGGAACAAATTGAAAGAGAGAGAGAAGAAAAGAGCGGGAAAAAAGGAGAAGCTAATCAAACAAAGAAGTAACAATAAAAATGGGGGAATGGGAGATAAAATTCTAAAGACCACCAAGAAAGTCATCATCATCATTGTCGTCATCATAATGATGATACCCAATAGGGAAAATGGGCCAAAAGAAGGAAAACAAATCCCTATGTATTTTGAAATGAGTAGTTTTCTTATAGAAGCTGCAGTCTTCGGGATCCAGCAAGTCACATTCCTCTCTGCCCCTTTTTATAGCCTATAGATTTGTGTGGTGCCCCATCTCTAAACTCCAGTCTGTGGCAACTGTCTAGGCACGTCCATACTCATGTTGGTGCATGGGCAAGCAGTCAGAGCACTGGCCTTCTGTGGAAGCAGGAAACAGGGCAGGTGCTCAAGCATACTTCTGGACTTAATGCCATCACCTTCACCTCCAGCCACCTCTGACAGCCAGAACCCTCAAATCTCTCCTCCCCGCCGGAGTGCAGGCCCCATGTTTTTTCCTGGCCTGAGTTTGAACTTCTCAGGTGATCTCTGGGATCTCCACCTAGCCCTAACCCTCTCGCTAGACTGTCTCTTATGGCTGTCACCCAGTCACTGTGAGAACACTTCAGTCCTGGGGTGAAGCTGTAGTATAGGTATTCCATGTCTCAGTCCCACACCATCAACCCCTTCCCAAAATGGCACCCAGTGGAACACCCTGGCAATATGACAGAAGCTGCACTGGATTTTTTTCTCCAGCTCTATCCCACTGTGAAGAAGTCACCCTTGGTAAAATCCCACACTGGATTTTTTGTTTGATTTTCAATTTACACCAGCATATGTTTTTCTAGGGGTTTAGCACTGCTGGCCCATCTGTCATTTCTCCCTCAAGCAGCCAACTCTTCCATGGCTACCTCTTCCCTGAGGTGTTGGCCTCTTCCTTGGTCAGTTTGGTGGCTTGACAGTCATTTGTGTAGCTCTGTGCTTTTTAGGACTATGTACAACAATGAGGTTCTCCAGTGTTTTAACCTCACCCAAGAATAGGTCTGTTGGTTGATGGGTACTTCCACAGCCCCATGCTGAAGGAAATGAAACACAGAACCAGCTGAAGAGTTGATGGTGGCCATGGAAGAGGTGCAGAACCCCCGGGTGTGAAGTTGGTCAGCGACCAGTGCATAGGCCCACATGATGTGCAGGAGCTATGGGCCTGTGTATTCCAATTTTGTTCTCATTAGAACTGCCTGGTTTTCTTTGGCTTGCTTGTTACTGCCTTAGTAGAATGTCAGCCACTTCAGTCATGTTGGATGCTGGCCCAGCAGGCCTAGAACTGTGCTTTGGGGATACCACAGTGCACTTAAGGTTATGTGAGCCTGAGACAGCTCACGCTGCAGTTTACAAGAAGCATAGCAGCTGTGAAGCTAGACGTCACCTGGAAGGTGAGACGCTGTCTGACAGGGGCCTTCTGCATGGAGTGGGCAGCTGAAGGAGTGAGAATGAGTAGGAGCTGGGAAGAGTGTCTAGGAGGAGGGGGAGAGGGGATGAATGAATACGAAGCCTCTCTGTGGGTCATGGTTTAAGTCTAAAATATCCTCTGAAGACTCATGTTTGAGGTTGGGCAGTAATCAGTAGTGGATCATAGGGAAAGGAGTGAGGTCTAGAAAGCTCTTTGCCTCTCTCTCTGCTTCCTGGCTGCCATAAAGGGAGTGGCTTTCCTCTACCAAGCCCTTCCACCGTACTGTTTCTGCCTTGGAACCAGCTGACATTGGACTGACCCCTCTGAAACCATGAGCCACAACAGACGTGTTGCTCTTTAAGTTGTGGGTATTGGATATCTTGTCCCAGTGCCAGAAAAGTGATGATAGACTAGGTGACCAGTAGGTCACTTCCATATCGTGCTTCAGGTGGTGGCACAAATGAGGAACTGTACAAACCATGTGTCTACCATTCCACCTAAGTCTCTCTGACATTGAACCCCTGAGTATAATTTGAATAAATAGTTTGGAAGGATATTGAGGCACTCAGGAGCTTTCTGCATGAGGAGAGGGGCTCTGGGTTACTGGGAATGAAGGACTGCCTAGGGGAACATTGGCACCAACACTGCAGAACTAGAGTGGGGGAACTAACTTGAGCCTGTAGGCCCTGGCAGAGCCACCAGCTGTGTGTATTGACAGAGCACCTGCTCAACATCAAATGCTCATGAGCTCCCTACTGCTCATCACTTGTACATACAAAGTAATGGGTTTGTAAGTAACGGGACTGAGCTCAGCTTACCCAAGATAAGTGGCAGAATTGGGCTTCCACTTCTGATGCCAGAATTCATGCCAAGCAGATGCTAACTACTCAACGCTCGGAGTCCACGCTCAGCCAGAGAGGAGGGTTCCACTCTCCCCTAAACCACACTCTAGACCCCAGTGCAATTCCCAGAAGGCTCTTGGAACCACCTGGACCCTTGAATTTCCCTTTCTGTATCTGGGTGGCTTCACCCTGGCTCTTTACCTTCCTGCCTCCTGCTGGTTCCTCGCAGCCCATCTCTGGGAACATCTACCCTGGGAAGCACTTCCTGATCCCCTCCACTATTCCCTTTTCCTGAGGGAAAAATGATGGACAAATCACCCATCACTTATTTCTGCAGGTGCCTTGCTTAACACTGGACACCGTCGCGGTTCCTGCAGCACTCCTGCTCCTCCCTCCATGTCCCTCTCTGCGTCTCCACACTCAGGCCAAACCCAGCATGGCACATGCCACCTATCACTCTCCACTTCTTAGTCTCTGTTATTGACCTTAAGCCCCTGTGGCCATGTGTGTATGGCTGTCAAGTACACGAAGGAATAAACATTGCTAGAGTCAGTGAAAAAACAGACGTGACCATCCTTTTATAAGTTTTACCACACAGATCACTACTATAGTACCATAGTGATAATACAGGGTTTATCTTGCTCTCTGAGCTCTGACAGCTAAACTCTACTACTAAGTATATTTAGACAAAGTCTGTAATTATCTAGCATTCTCTAGACCTTGTATCCAGGTGTGCAGACTTTAACAGTGTGGTCTCCTTCACTCTGCAGACTCTGAAAAAGTGCACCAAAGAGTAAGTGCATTACTCTAAATCACAGTCGTGGAGGTTGCCTAAATCACAGCCTAACCACTCCCTTCAGTTCTGAGGGTTAAAGTCTTTTCAGAGAAAAGGGTGTTCTGAAAGAGCCAGGTTTCTCCTTTGGAAGTCTCTCAAGCTCCAGAATTCCCACGCCAAGCAGTTCTTAGTATTCCTTGTGGTCTTCCAAAGCAGCAGTTTCTTGAAGAATCTGCCCCAGAGCTCAGTCTTGGAGCATCACTGATTCTGATGGTTCTTGAGGAATTGATAGTTCTTTCTGAGAAAGTTACATTCATCAGATTAATCAAATCAAAGATGCTTTCTCTCCAGCCGGGCTTCCCTCTATAAAACTGTTCACCTGGAAACAAGTTACTTTTGCTCTCAAAACCCAAGACTGTATCAAGGTCCTCTCTAGGGCACTGCAGTGACCTGAAGAAGCCCTGTGCTAGGTTCATCCTGGTCTTTCTCAATGCCCCACCCCAATATCTGCCAGAATCTCAATGAGGCAATCGGTCTAGCCAGCAGCCTTTCTGCTTCTGGTCCTCTGGACTGAAAGCATGTGCTGTTTCTTCTGTCTCTTTCTTGAACAAGTTCTTTTCTTTTTTTTCTTTTTTTTTTTTTTTTTTGAACAAGTTCTTTTCTGGAACACACTTCACTCTCAGCCAGAGCTTCTACTTGGGGCTGATTGGGGCTGAATGGCTTTGCATACAGTTGTTCTCAACAAAAGCAAAGCCCTGAGGAAGGCTGTCTCAACTACCAGGCCAGTCCAGGCTACTCCGGAGGGGGTCAATGTACAGCTGGTGAATTTATGGAAGCATCATATCCTTACTTGCATGAGGGATGTTTGGGTTTGCATGTTAAGCAATATGGAGATGCAGCATGTCTGCTATGTAGCACAAGAGGACCCCAATCAGTAGATGTTGCTGTTGCTGGCTCTAAAAGATCACAGTCCCCCACCCCTAACCCAGTCCGGCCCTGTCTAAACCATGGCACCCGGAGAAGGATCCTCACTCACAAGCCCCTTCAGCAAGGCTTCCTGGCCCTGTACAAGTCACTGTGGGTCAGGCCATGTGATAATGCTCTGCGTGGTAGGGGTTCCTTTGTCCCCTTTGCTTTCAGTTGGGATGAAGCTTACCTGGGGCCACAGGTTGCACAGGCACCTGCTGCATAGCTGCAGGGTGGTGCGCACCCTCAGATAGCCCAAACTGTTCCCCGGGGGTCCAGCCTCATGACCGCCTAGACCTCATTCAGCTCCTATTACCAGCACCAGCGCACCCCAGAGCTGGCTATGTGGAGCCACCAGGAAGCAAATGCCCCACTGGGGCCTGTCACTGGGCTATGTGCTGATCACACAGCCTCCCTGGCTCCCTGCTTGACTTACACTAGGTGCACTTGGCCGCCACACCCCCATGAAGACAGGCCAGTACACACAGCTGGGTCTCCAAGCTGGGGAAGCAGCACAGGGCCACTCCAGTTGCCCAAGTGGAACTGGGAAAATCAGGCCTGGGTGGTGGGCTATGGAGGATTTCAGAGGCCAGCCTTGCAGGGCTGTCAGGGCTGTGGGGTGGGGCCACTGCATGGCAGTAGGCTGCGCCTGCCTTCAGGTGGCCGTGTGGGCCAGGCTCTGAGCTCCCTGGCCACAGGGCACCCATCCCTCCCTGGGGGCCGTGCCAGCACCAAGCTTCTGAGAACTTTCTGGGCAGCCAGAGAGGCTTTGGGGCTGGACCCACTCACTGCAACCCCAGCCCTATGGGCGGTGGTGGGAGGCACACCTGCTGGGATCTCAGTGCAATGAGCGTAACTGTGAACCTGTGTTCATTCTGCCAACCTGCAAACCCAGAGCAGCCCCTTTTCTGCCCTAACTAAACCTTTATGGTGTCTTTCTTCCTTAGCTAAAGAACACTATGGCTAAAGATATAGCTCAGTAAGAAAGTGTTGACTAGCATGTACAAGGCCCAGGGTTCAATCCCCAGTCCCCAGGACCCTGCAAAAAAGGGGGGTTGTTGCAGGGAGACAAGCTCAGTGGTTCATGCCTATGATCCTGCCTACTCAGCAGGCTGTGGCAGGAGAATTGCAAGTCCCTGCAGGGTCTAGGCAACATAGCCAGACCCTGTCTCAAAATAAAATTTTTTAAAATGCTAAGGATATAGCTTGGTGGTAGAGTGTTTGCCTGACAGGTACAAGTTCCTGTGTTCAATCCCCAGGAGAGAAAGAGACAGAGACAGAGAGTCCCATTTTCTCCATCGACAGGCTTTGATGTAGCTAGAATTCTAGAACTGTCCTAGGCTCTGGGTTGGCCTTATCTGTACCTTTTTCCTGTGCTTATTGGTATTAAAGAAGAGGTTCCTGCTCAGTGGTTTTATCAACTTCCTGAGCAAGAGTGGGGAGACACAGACATTTCCACAACAGACCCCCGTGGCAGGAGGAACTCACCCTCCATTTCCCCTGACACTGGGTGCCTCTGCTCTGAATTTCTCAGCCCCTGTGTCTTGGGAATGGTGCCACACTGGCACAGCACCCTGGAGATGCTACCCTGGAAAAATACTTTGAGAGAAAGAGCTGGGCTGAAGAGTATCGTCCTGAAGACAGGCCTGGGGCTCGGGGCAGAGCACTTGCTTAGTGTGCTAGATGGAACAGGCGCTAGGTTCCATCCCCAGGTGATTCAGCCAGTCAATCAATTAAAGAAGGACCTAGCTCAAAGCAGGGTAGAGCAGATGGCTGGTGCCCCAGAGGTGCAATGGCCTGGCTTCCATGGGATAGAGTGGGTGATGGAACAAGCCCTGCTTTTCAGGCCCATAAGCAGTAGCTTCTCATCTGTGCCAAGCTGGTGTAGCATGTCCAGAGTGTTTTATCTGTGGACGGGAAAGCCACACTCCACCCTGGGCCACTCAGCATGGCCACTCGCCTTGTCAGCAAGGCTGGTGCTGAGGCAAACATCACCTGCCAAGCATTGCTGTGTAGTGTCATACTTGGAGTCCCCACCGATGCTTTCTTCCAAGTCACCCGATTATTTTCCACTGCATCTTCCTGAAAGGATGTTATGATTTTCTAGACGTTTGGTGGCTGGGGATAAATCAGGCTTTTATGATGTCATGTGAAAGGCTATCTCTTGGACTTCCTCCTGCCACCCCCAGAGGATTAAACTGGGCCATGCTGAGGAGGGCACAGTGGATGTGACTGACTTAACCCCAGGGGCACCTGTCCCAAGGCTTGGGCCATCGGCAGAGGGGAGCTGTCTCCAGCCGTCCTTTCACACACAGAGGTAGGATGGAGACCCAGCTCCTTGCTCAAGTCCAGAGACCTCCACATGGGGTCTCTGACACCAAATCAAGGCTCAAAGTGTCAAGTGCATGCTATGGGGTGATAGAAGTTATCGGGGATTTCACAGAAGCCCTTTTCGAAAGAGTCTGTATTGCACAACCTTGGAAATGAGAGGTTTCCTTAAAGAGGAGATAATGCATAATGCCTGTGAGGCTGCAGTAGAATGTCACACTCACACAGTGCTCCCAGCGTTCAAAATTCATGCGATGGCCCTCTTAGAGAGGGGCCAGTTCCCACTGAAGCTGCAGCCTGCGAGTTCTTTCTCCTGAGCCCTCTGTCCCTCGCCCTGTGTCCAATCCACCTGCAAGTCCGAGTGCTGTCCCTCCACACAGGTCCTGAGCTTGTCACACATCTCCTCCCTCTCCTCTCACTCACCCAGGCACTGCTGGCTCACTGCACCTCCCTTGCTGTGCTGAAGCCCCCATCTAACACAGCAACTAGTAGCTGCTCTGAAAATGGCCACAACATTGGCCTCCGAGCAGAAACCTTGGTGTCCTGGAGCAAAGCTGGACTTCTACTGCCATGAGTGGTGGTAAAGGGCTGAGTTTTTACAAAGCAGGTTCTTTCACTGCAGATGAATAGACAGAGAGGGACCCATGACACCCATGCCCACACAAAGAAGTATAGCAAACCAATCTTCAACTCAAACGAGCTTAGGCTGCATCCTGTCCTCTTGATCACTGATGGGGAAGGAGGCCTGGCCATCCCGGGGAACTAGGCTCTGTCGAGCTTCAGCAGAGTTACAAGAAGTCCTTCCCAGCCAGGCCTCTGATCTCTGGTCCTGAAGGACCAGTGTGTGCCATCTTGACCACGCACTACAGTAGCCAGACAAAGTCCCTGCAGTACAGCCAGGTGTGTACAGACTGTCACCCAAACACAGCAGAGTGGTGGATCTTTAGTGGGGGAAGGGCCACCCATTGGAATTGTAGCTTCCAGACAAAATCAACTCATCCAAGAGACGTGTATAGAGCTGGAAATCAGTGCTGTACTCTGGAAAGCAACTAGGCCCCCAAAACAAGACCTTAGCCTCCATCCAACTAAATCTGTCAGCCTTCTAACTGTGGTTCACAGGTACTCTAAGGGACAAGTAGGTATGACTCAGAGAATAAAGCTTGTGACACAGGGCTTCTGCAGAGACGGGCCTGTGCCTGTGACAGGGACCCATACCCATGATCAGCCCTTTATGCCTGTGGTAACCCTGAGACCTCTCATCCAGCTGTAAGCTCCTCCCGTTGGTCAGACCTCCACTCAAATATCTCCAAATGCCTTCCCCACACTCCCACAGCCTGTCCCACCATCTTCCCCCTCGCTCCCCATCACACTCACCCATGCCTCTGTGACCTTTGTCATCTCTGCCCAGTAGAATGTGATCACATAACAGCCAAAGCCTGGCCTTGCCTGTAGGTGCTACCCAGTGCCTGAAGCACTTGATGTCTGGTGACAGTCAAGCATTGGGAAATGTGTCCAATAATTGGAGAAAAGCAGAAGACATACTCTGGCTACAACTGTTTAGAGGATGATGATCTCAAGTAGAACTTGGGGCCAAGCTGCAGCTCAGGGATAGAGCACTGGCCTAGCATGGTGGGGGCCCTGGGTTCTTTTGCCAGCACCAAAGAGCAAGGAAAGAGGACGGGAGGGAACTGGTAGGAGGCACCCCTCATGTATAATCTTAAGTTTTCACAGCCACCCTGCAGGGTAGGCAGTGTCCCTCCCATTTTATAGGTCTAAAAATCCAAAGCTCAGAGATGTTAAGAATCAGCTAGGTTGTTGAGCCATGTTCAGGTGTCTGCAATGTGTCTCTGTGTTGTTGGTGACGTCTACACATACTTCCATGGAAATACAATGTACACATAGTGAAAGGTACAGATGCTGACTGTGCAGCTGCGCAGGCCCTGTAACTCACACCCTGTCCTTCCCCTCTAGGGTCCCCCTACACCTTCGTGGTCAGCACTCTGCCCACAGCTACTGAGCTCATTTCTGCCTGCTGTGAAGCCACATGCATATTGGGTCTCACAGGGCACGCTCTTCTGTCAGCCTGTGCATTGGGGTGCACTGGTTTTTCCACATGTGGACACAGTGTTATGTAGAGATCCCCTTCTATTTGAATGAGGCAGTCTACAGTGAACTGCTGGCACTGGTTTCTACAAAGGGTCTTGCCCTTTGAACACTGTAACTGCCAGACTAAGAACCAGAACCCTGCCTTCTAGTCCAAAACTCTACCACTAGGTGGCTTTATGACATTAATCAAGTGAATTGGCTTACATGTCTCTACACATAAATTCAGGAATAGGACTCTGTTCCTCTCATGAAAGTGTAAAACAATAGCAGGTAGCCATGTACTATATACCCGCATAGCAGGTTAAAGCTCTCCGCTACCTATGCTAATAGGAAGCCAACTGAATAGGTAAATAAAACCGCAGAAAACCTCAGGATTCATCTTTATGCTTCCCTTTTCTCTGTACCTCTCAAGAAACCTACTAACAAATGTCAGGATAGTTGTCTTAATTTTTCCTCAGAAAGCCCTCAGAAAATTCAATAGTTTAGATATGGTCAGTTGTCTGGTTAGTTCTGAGTTTCTAAAAAGCTACTAAAGGAGTGAATGTCGGAACACATACTGGTACATTTTGAATGATCCTGTTTTTTCATTTGTGTTTGGTTTCAGTAAGGAGGGAGAGGGATGGATGGATTGTAGAATAGAAGTTTTTGGAGACGGAGGACTTTCATATACTACTTAAAATGAGAGAAGCCTCAAAGAGGGGAAAAATCTCAGCCCATCTGTACTGTAGGGGAGCATGTCTTCTTTACAGTGTTCTTTGGCACTAATGTTTAAAACAGTGGGAGGATTTTCTAAGAGGTGGAAAAACGAGCTTGAGTAAAATCACCTGTGCCTTGTGCAATTCAGGTGCCCTGTGGCCGAAGCTGCCTTCCCGATCTCAGATGAAAAGGTGTAGGCTACAGATTAGCCAGATGACAGAGTTTGGCTTTTAGCTTCAAGATGCTTTCTGCAGAACTTTCATCTCTAGGAAAGAGGCACATGAAATAGATACAAGATCTCCTGAATTGCATCTCCAATGTGATTGTCCTCAGGTTTAATTAGCTGAGGTCTCTAAAGTGCTTTGAGGGCAGAAAGTACTACGTGGCAAAGGAAAAGCTGCCGTAGTCTTGTGCTCAGAGTGCCACTTGCTAATTATGTCACAACAGTCCCTAATCAGTCCACTTAAAGGTGCTTTATCTCCTTTCCTCAGGGCTTGTGCCACCTCCTTCCAGCAAGGGTAAATCTCTCCACAGCTAGGGTCCAGTTATTAACACTAACCAGTCATTTCCGAGCTTAAGGACAGTGCTGACTCTGAAGCCTAAGTGCTGAGGTCACCAACAATCTTATCTCCCTTTCATTAAATGGGCCCTGCATTACAGCTGTGCGTCAGCCACCCGCACCCCTCCCACCCATCCTGCCGTAGTCAGCTGGCCCAGGTGAATGAGGATCAGAAGAGGAATCAGAACAAGGGGGTTGCAGTTACAGTAACCCAACTCCCGTAGCCTTCCCCGGCTTGACACTACTCTGAGCACCAGAATCAAGAGGCAAAGCTAAGGGAAAAGTTAATTCTTCAATTGCAATTGTAGACTTTGAACAGGAGCAGAGAGCTGTGGTACCTCATCTGTATGAGGCGAGATAGGTCCCCCAAGTTTCATGTGCTCAGTGTACTTAAAGCAACCTGCTAAACACCAACCTGCAAGCAGGGAGCTTCCAGAGGTACTATGCACAGCCTCTGAGAAACGCTGGCCAGCTCTCAGGTGGTGCCTGGCCCCGCAGGGCTTGGGGGTGGTGCTGCTCCTCTTCCTCGCCAAGACCAGAGGCTGGCTGTGAGCAGGCAGCAAGGGAGACTCAGCCTGTTGCCCAGGGGAGATGCTGCCAGCTGGGTGGCCCGTATGGCAAGATGCATGTGACTCTAAGAGGAACAGGGACCACCTCTGGCTGTGTCTCAAGCACGTTGGCCTGAAAGGGCTTCCCCAGAAGATTTTGTAAAACTCTGTTCAAAAGCAAATTAATAAATTCAAAGCCCATATTCCGCCAAGAGCAGCCTCTTGGCGTCCTCAGGGGATTCGTTCCAGGATTCCACCACTACCACCACCCAGATCTGCAGATGCTTAAGGCCCTGATGTAAAATGTCTGTGTTCGTGTGTACCGTGACCAGCGTGCATGCAGCCATGTCCAGGGGACTCACCTCACCTGACACAGTGTGGGAACTCAGTCAATAGCTGTTACACTGTATTGATTGAGGAACGATGAGGAAAAGTCTGTATACATTCTGCACAGACAGCTTTTCCCCGGCAGTTTTGATCTGTTGGTGGCTGATTCTGTGGATGTAAAACCCCTGTATACTGGCAACTGCCTGTGACTGTGTTGTCTGTGTGGCCTGGAGAGCCCTTCTTGCCTAACTACATTCTGCTTCTTAGTTAACCATTTATTAACATGAACATAAAAAGGTGCATTGCTATATGAGCTGCAGTATAAATGCATAAGGTAAGCTCTTCCTTTGTCAAATGAATGATTTTCACTTCTTAGCCATACTGCTGCTGTATGGACGGGTGGACACAGAAGGAGGGCAGGTGGGTGCTCTCTCTTGGCCATGCTGCCGCTTTCCCCAGTGCCCACGGCATGCACATAGATAGGTGGGTATGCTGCCTTTCCTGTGTTTAGGAGCTGTTCATAGCTGCTGGACCCAAATGACAAACTTGACCAATTAAGCAGCCCCTTCCGCCAAAAATGGGATCATGGAGGGTACCTGGGTCCTCAAGAGCCCATCAGGAGCCATCCAGGAGGACAGACCAGCCTGTCTGACTCACGCAGTTGAGGCCACCATCGTGGAGGGGACAGGGATGGCGAGTGGGCCCTGAGGTGGGTGGCTGGAGTCCAGGGCCTTTGTGCAGGCCTTTCACACTGCCTCATCTCAGCTCACTGGAGCCTGTGCTGACTGACTCGATTTCCCTGTGGCTGGCGGAGGTCCCCCTAAGCCAGCTTCCTCAGCAGACAGACAGCCTGCTGTTTTCTTCTAGTCTCTTATCGCCCCTTGTCATTAAAGGAGAGGCCGGGCTTCGACCTCAATTTGTGCTGATACACAGCAGTAGAGGGGAAGGGAGCGGCAAAGTCTCCTCCTGTTCCGCATGCAGTCACTCATTTCTTCCTGCTCTGAGGCTCCCTCCCTCCCTGCAAAGGATTAAACCAAGGGGTGAGCCTGAGCTGAAGCTGCCCTGCAGGAAAGGCTGTGTCACCAACTTCCTGGGGAATTCACAGGCTAAATGTCTTGCTTGTCCCAGTCTTGCTCTGTGCTGCCCAGCTTGACTCGGCTATGTTGTGCAACTTCAGAGCTTCTTCCTGAGGTTGTGCCGCTTTGTCTCGGTTTCAGCAGTCCTGTCCTTCCCAGAGAAAGCATCACCCCAAGAGGAGAGCTTCCCTACTCTTGCTTGGCAGAAAGTTAGACCAGGGACTTAATTCATGGGCACTCCTCTGTTCCCTTGCTTTCCTAAGAGAAACAGGAGGAAAAACCGAATATATTTTGTGCCACTCTTGGCTCCATGACTTAAATTCCTGAAGATGTTTAACCAGGTTTCCATCAGTCTTGATTTTCCTTAGTCGCATCCCCTGTCTCTGCGCATTCTCCTTATTTATAGCACTTCAGCGTTGATTTCTTTCAATATGTACATTAGAAATTTAACAACATCCTGCTCGAAGATCTCACTCTCAAAACGTCTCTCCTCCACAGATGTTCTCTACAAACCTTACCGGCAAGCCAGTTGTGGAAACATGGCATCCAACACAGTTCAAACGAAATACTAAAATTTCCCCAAAGGAAACTCAGTGAAAAGAGGAGAAAAAGGAATGAGATAGTAACCTTGGAAAAGTTACCCCGCATGATACACTGTGCTTACTACACCAAGCGGGTTCTCTACTATGCTGTTAGGGAAATGGGGCAGGGGTACCCAAGGGATTTACGGTGTTAAAGAACAATCAAAGTAAGATTGGCGGCCAGAAAGCAGCCCCCAGTATAATTTAAAGGTGTGTTGTTCTGTTGAGGGTGATGGGAGGGGATCCAAGAGATTGAAGGACAGGGCCCTATGGTTAGGGGAGAGATAATGGCATGGTGGAAGGCTCCTTTTCTGGATTTTCCGTTAACTGCTGTGGCCTCAGGAACTGGCTTAATGACTTTTCCAGGATTTGGTCTGGCACTTTATCAGTTCACTATAACAAGGAAAAAGCCAGGAAAGCCTGCAAAATCACTGCAGCAAAACATGCCCTTCTGCCGGTCCCTGCTGGGCACCGAGCAGGGCGCTGAGCCCTTCAGGTCTGGGCCTGGGTGCTGCAGTGACCTGACCAGTCCGAAAGTGCAGGTAAACAAACAGCAGTGCAGAGTTCGAGGCACGGGGAGGAGACAAAGGGGAAAGCCTCACGCTGTTTTGCTGCTGTAAAATGCTCAGTTAAACCTAATTGAATTTGACAATAATAAATTACATATTGAAACTGTATAGTTCACCTAAGGAATAGCAATGGAAACAGTGAAGACACCAGCAGCCAGAGTTCAGGAAATGTCATATTCACATAGAAGTGCTTTAAATTTTTCTCAGAGGGTTTTGTGTCGTTTTTTTTTTTTCTTTTGTCCACAAAGACTCCAGACCACCCAGTGCAGAGTCCTTTCTGGAAACTGTACATAAAATCATCACTTTAATTCAGCTTCTGCCCTGTTGTCCTGTTATGGCTTCAAGCCTACAAATAAAGAAGGAGCCAAAGTGCCCACAGAGAAGAGAAAAACAGATAAACCCCTCCTTTCTCTCGTCCTTAGGAGCTGGTCAAGACCCGGTGTGTGTTGGGGGCGGGTGTAGAAGATGAAAAGCTTTAAAAGGAGTTGAATATAAATGTAGCGCGCGCGCTGTGGCCTTCTGCACCCGGCTCCCAGCACCGTGCTCCCCGCATCTCACCTCGACCTTCTCCTAAGAGTTCAGCTTGTGCAAGCGGGCTTCTCTGTGGGCCAGAGGATGCTGTGTGTAGCCTTGCAGGTAGCTGCGGGCTTCTCTCTAAGGGACACTGCAGTAAAGACATCCCTTCCACAAGGGCTAGGGATGAACAAGTGGGACATCCTTAGTCTTTCCTTACAAGATGAGTGGGGGGCTGGGGGCCTCTAGGTGGTGCAGCGCTTCCTAGTACTGGGAGGCCTTGGGCTCATCCTCAGCACTGCAAAACCAAAAGAGAAACAAACACAGACCTGACTGGGCACCAGCGTATGGACCGGTCCTGATGTCAACTCTGTGGCAGCTGGCAGGAGAGTCACCTGCTGTTCTGAAACTCCCCGTGCTCTTCCTTCCCTTCTCTTGGTCTAATCTCATGTCAGGGAGACATAGCCTTGGCAGAGGGTTAAAGGAAGCTGCTCGACTGCAGGGTAAGAGCTGGGCTTACAACTAAATTGGGAAGTTTAACTGGGCCATCTCTGGTTTCAATGAAATACTTTTACAGCACATGGTGGTAACGTCTGTTTCTAAGCTTTAGGAAACCATTTCTCTTCTTCCTTAATTGTAGTTCCCTGGTTGTTTTTATATTATGAGCTACTTGTACAAAACTACGAGAAACAGAATTACAATACAAAGCTCCCTTTCCCAAGCCTGCTGAGATCATTCAAAGCCAAGCTGGGTTTTGGGGTTTTGCTCACTCTCAGTTCGCAGCCATGAACTGCACCCTCTGCAGTGTGGGTGAGTGACAGCCGTGTGACCTTACTGAACAATGACCATGCTGCTCCACGCAGGGAGCTGCTGAGAGCTGAGGCAGAGAACGCGTCTGGGTTGCTTCAGGATGCCGCACTGCTGCTCAGCTTCCTCTGGGGAAAAAGAACGAGTATCTTTGTGTGACTCCTCCAGTAAAAGAGGAGCGTTGTGGAAGCATACTCGAGTTTACTTAGGGAAAGGAAAGAGAAATAAATGTCTCAGTTTGTTTTCCCACTTAACTGGCAACTCTGAGGGCACTGTACTAATTACTAATTTTTGATCCTACCTTTCCCAAGGAATCTGCATACGGGCTTTGAGACTGGCAGAAAGGGCTTATTTTATGCTCTGGGTAACACTCTGGGGAGGAAACGGGTACTTGGCGGTATTGTGAGAAATGAAGCCCGAGAGGATGGTGCCTTCACGGCTGAAAAGCTAGGGTGAATGACGGAGCAGACTCCCCGCGCCGGCTGGAGCACGGGCGGTGCAGAGGGAAACTCAGGCGCCTCGGTGCCAGGCTGGGCTGCGGAGGTGGTGCCCGGGGGCAGTGCCATCGGGGCCTGCCCAGCCCGACCTTCGCTGAGTGAGTCTAGGACAAAACCCCACCTGCCACGTCCAGGCACGCGGAAGCAAACGCGCAGGAGCCGCTTTCTTTCGGGGGCCGCCTGGAGATCAGTTACCTTCACTTGATGTAGCTTAGATTGTCCTTCGTCCTGAAAGAGAGGCTCTTACACCCTGACAGAGGCCTCTTGCCCTGTCTTCGCCCCGCTGCTGGGCCGGACCCACATCCTCGCCCGCCTGAGGACCGCGCGCGGCAGCACCCGCGTCACTGCGGCCGGCGGAGGGGGCAGCTCGGTCCTCCTTCCTCTCCCTTCCGCCCTGCCCTCTCCCCCTCCTCCTCTGCTCGCAGCTCACCTCCCAGCCCGCACCGCACGCTCGCTGCAGCCTGCGGAGATCTGTAGTAAAGAAACTGCCGTGGGGCTGGAAGGCGGGTCAGCTTCTCCTGCAGTCACCCTGTTAGAGGGTGGGTTTCTCCGGGACCCGGGACTCCCCAAGGGGCCGCGCGGCCGGCCGAAGCCCTCGGCTCCCCTGACAAGGCCCCGGGGCCGGCGCGGGGAGCTGCAGGGCCTGAGAAGGAATTCGCAAACTGCCGGGCGCAACTCGCCGGTGGAGCTGAGATGAAGTGGACCGAGGTCAGCATTTCCCCTAAGGAGCCGGAGCGCGAAGAGCAGACTACATGAGACTGCCGCGCCGGCACACACGCACCGCCCTGCTTCTGGGGCTCCGGTTTCGGTTTACGTGTGTGCACGCCCCCGCGCGGTCCTTCGCGGCGGCCCCGCTCCCTCCCCGCAGACCGGCGCCGCGCCCCGTCGCCCCGCACGGCTGCGGCCGGCTGGGAGCGGCGCGGTGGGCGCGGGGCGCGGGGCGCGGGCGTGGGGCCCCGGGCGGGCAGCTGCTCCTGCCGAGCAGGACAATAATTGGAAGCGATTCTCACAGCAACGTTCCTAACGCTCACTGCTTTGAAACAAGCCGCGAAGAAGCGTGGACAGGGCGGCGTGGCGCGCTGCGCGGGGGCGGCGAGGGGCCAGACAGGTCCCCGTGGCAGGCCCCGCGCACCCAGCTCTGCATCGAGCCACCGCGGCCGGCAGGACAGGGGCGCAGAGGCCGCCTGACCCACGCCCGCCTCTCCCTTCCCAGGACTTTCTGCAGGGAGACTGCACCAAAGCCAGGCAGAAGCTGAACTGGAAGCCGCGGGTGGCCTTTGACGTGAGTGTCCCTCCTTGGGCCGCGGGCGGTGGGAGAGCGGGCGGGGGTGCGGGGCGGGCGGGGGGGGGGCGCAGGGGCAGCTGTCACCTGGGAGGTGGCACGGCCCCGCCCACCACCACCCTGTTCGCCGCAGGAGCTGGTGCGGGAGATGGTGCTGGCCGACGTGGAGCTCATGAGGACCAACCCCACCGCCTGAGCGCCCCGACATGGGACTTGCCTGCGCCGTCCCGGGGCTGGCTGAGCCGGGCTGGGTCCAGCTGCCGAGGTTTGTAGCAGCCGGGACTGGACGGTACAGCCTTCACCTTCAGATTCGCTTTTGTCAAATGAAGCCTCTTCTGAATGGTTTTGTGGAATCAAGACATTTTAATCACATATTCGCTTTACTTGAAATTGTGTCACTTGGACAAATTTTGGGGCCTTCAAATTATTCTCTTTTCTTATTAAAATGATCTTTCTATGACTAGCATTCAGAGTCACTGTCACTGTTTTCACCAAGCTATAAAAGCAGCTAGGATGCCCCAAACAGAAACACCGGAGTCAGACCTTGAGATGAAACCACTCCCTTCTGAGAAAGGCATGCTGGAAGAGCCCTGCAGGCGAGCCTCCTCCTCTCTACCGGGACATCCCTTTCCCCTCCTGGGACATTCCCGCTGCTCTGGAACCCGGGCCCCTGCAGACTTCTGCTGCAGGGCAGCATCCCCTCTGCTCCCTGATGGCCCTAGTTAGACCCCTGCACCTCCACCACACAGATGCCCTGGGAGGCCGGGCCAGCAAGTGAGTCCCTGTCGCTAGGACTGCGTCCTTCAAGGCCTAGGCCTTCCTTCCTTCCACAGTGTTATTTCCAGACTCCCCATCAGCCCTATACCACTTCCCAAACTTCTGATGTAGTCCCGCAAGGGGTTAGTAGCCAAGGTGAGGCCCTCACTGTGCCTTGGTGACTAGGAGCTGTAAGAAAGAGCTTAGAGCACAGTCCCAGCCACTGGACCCGGGCTCACTGTGGAATGCATCCTTCAGGCAGCTGAGGGTGACCAGGTATGCACCAACAGTGGGCACATGGACAGTAGGTCCTCACACACCAACACACGCACGCATGGACCCAGATGCAGAACGCACCAGCAGCCAGCAAGGAATTGTGCACAGGTGTGCATCCTGCACCAATGCTGGGTGCTGCCCAGAACCAATTAGGTCAGGACTCTTCTCCCCCTCACTCCCCTTCCAAGGAAAATAAAATAAAATTTTATAGCGAATGGCATTCCAGCCTGTGCACATGCGTGTGAGTGCGGGAGCTTTCTGAGGCTTCGCAGGCAGGTTTATGGTCGGGGGAGGACCAGGGCCTGGCGCTGGCATAGGAGAGAGGGCTCTTTGTGTGGTCATGCCAGGCCCTATGCGAGCGGCCAGCCAGGGCGGCCACGGAGCAGTGCTGGGCAGTGGGAGCCGGGCCACCCGGTTCTCAGAAGCCACCCCAGGACGCTGTCCCTGCTCCCAAGCGGTAGTTGCTAATTGGAAGCAGACGTCCCTGGGACCTGGGCCTCTAGGGCTGGGCAGGCTGCTGGGCATGCACACACAAAGACACAGGCTCACACTTCCTCCCCCACACATACAAAGACACCCACAACCAGGGCATCTCACACACTGTCACTTGAGAGACACTTACAAACACAACCATAAACCACTGTCTCAAACAATGGCACTCACACACTGGCACAGATCTCACAAGCAGTCATATCCTCAGCCTTGACCCCAGGGACAGGGCCCCTCCTGGCCACCTGCGACCCCACACCACACCCAGAAGAAGCCACTGGGGGCCTTTGGCCTCATGGTCCCCACTCCACCAGATGGTCTGTGGCCTTTTCGCCCAAAGCCATACAAGCTCCTCAGGGAAGAGTGGTAGAAATCCTAGGCAGGGGCTTAATGCCACTCTGGTGGCACAGTAGTGTTAGGTCACATTTCTCCAAATGGACTAGAACATGGGTTTTTTAAGGAAAAAGTATTTTTAATTGCCACCTTCTCGCTAAGTTTGGTCCTCAGTCATAGTATGTGCTGGGAAGGGAGGGGGCTTCACTGGCCCCTCTCTAGTGTGTACCTGTGTGTTTAAAGCAAGAAAAGAACAGATTTTTCTTCAGTATTTTCTTCCTGTGCCATAGGAGGATTTGTGCAGCCATCCTTGGTGACAACTCTTATTAAGTCTCAATTTAAATGTCAGCAACGGGCGTTTTGCTCCTTTAAGCTTTGCTCTTTTTCCTTCTCTGAAAACTCTGGCCGTTCATTTTCAGTGCTATAAAACATCTCCCACATTGTGTTTGTTTTGTTTGGGTTTTTGTTTTGGTTTGGTTTTTGGTTTTTTTGGTAAAGACTTAGAAAACTGAACCTGTGTACACTCACCTATTACCTGAGAGGAGGGACAAAGTGTAGTTTTGGGCTCACTTTCCACTCGACCTGACCTGCCAGCAGCCCTGTCTAGGGTGTCTCTGCATGCCTCTGGTGAGGGGGTTAGGTCGAGCAATAAACCTGTCACACCTCCGCAGCTGCCGAGGGGAGGGGCGCGTGCTGCTGGCCGAGCCATCGACCTTCAGGGAAGTGCTAAAGATGAAGTCTGGCTCCCGGGCAGCCCTCGCGGGCCGGCTGGTGCTGGGCGAGGGGCAGGTTCAGCGGGGGGCTCCATTTTTGTCCCTGTTCACCAATATCGACCACCAAACCCCAGCAAGCCACTGGAGAGCGTGGCGTTTCCTCACCATGAAATCATGGAGAAAGAAGCAACGTTTGAAAATTTTATTTTAAAATGAGGTCCCTGGTTCATCCGAAAACTCTAAATAAATAAATAATAATCCTAACTTTGCATGGATCATTAACATATTCATAAGCCCCCTCCCCCGTACTTGTACACACACAGCCTCAAAGCACCCCCAGGCTCCTTATTCGTATGGTAGGATTTTTAAACTGTAACCTGTGGAGTCCAAGTTCACACAGCGTGTGTTTTCCAGAGCCTGATCAGCAGATGGCTGTTAGCCTCTGCGTCTGCAAGCGTGTGTGCGTCTGTGCGTGTGTCATACAAACACATCAGCACCCTAAGGTGCCGCTCACACCACTCCAAAAACAGGAGTTTTCATCATTCTGCAGCAGCGACTTCTGGGACCTGGCTGCTCTGGAGCCCGAGCTGCCCACGCCTGAGGGTCCTTCAGGAAGATACCAGTGCGGCCTGTCCGGCAGTGGCAGCGGGAGGTACCCAGCAGCTGAGGTCTGGGCCTCCCCTCTCTTTTTGCTCCCAGCAAGACCTAGTGCCCGGCATAGGCCTGAGAGGGGCATCCAGGCCAGGGCTGCTGCGACCTCCTGGCCTGGCCACTCCGGCTTTGAGGCTGCACCCAATCTCCACACCAGTCAAGGACCTTTTTAAGGCTCCCCATTAGGAATATAACGTCGGTGCCCACCCTGTGCTTAGCTGTGCCCTGGGCCAGGGCTCCTCCAGGGCCGGTGGTGTGATCTCAGCCGCGCTTTGATCTCTGAATTCAGGGAGCTAAAATGTCCAGTGGGTGCACCCCCGAGCTACTTCCGCTACGCCTGCGGAGGCCTAAACTGGCCAGGACCTGCTCCCTGGCCCCCTGACCTCTGTGAGGCCTTGTGTCTCTGGGTTTCAGAGCTTGGGCCTCCAAGGTGGGGTCTGTGCCCTGGACCCGACCCGGCCGACTAGGGGCCCACTCACGTGCGCTTGCACCACAGCAGCGAGCACCTGTACCTACCCAGCTCGGTGCGGGGCGCATGTCGGGGAGCAGGCTCCCAGCACCCCCAGCCCAGGCCGGCGAGTTGGTGAGGCAGAGGACACTCACCTTTATGCCTTTATCGGAGGAACCCTCGTGTCCACGGCCTGGATCGGCGCACGCAGTGGCTGCGCTGGCCCCAGGCCCGAGGCGGGAGCAGGCATGGGGGAGGCCATGGAACTGGGGCTCCCGACGCCCCGGGCGGAAGCGGCGAGGCCCAGTCCGGGCTGGAGCACGGCGGCGCGGAATGTATATTTGGATGGGGTCAGGACCTCGGCTGGAGTCTGGCTTTTTATGGCGAGGAAGCCCATCTGGGCAGGGCCTCTGGCGACGCTTTCCTGTCGTGCCATTTTCCAGGCCGGGCAGTGACCAAGGAACGGGTCTGTCCCCGTGGCTCGGGACCGCGCAGGAACTTGCGCCGCCCATGTCATGGACACTCACCGCAGGTCACCGCACACGCCTTCTGGGCAGCCCGTGGGCCCACGGTGGGTGCGGGGACGCCCTGGCCTGGCGACCCAGGCCCTCAACACTCAGCTCCCTGAGAACGGCGCTCGTGGCCTTCTTGCCGGCCAGCGCGCTCTGCGTGGTCAACAAGATGGAAACTCGGGGTCACTGGTACCACTCAGCCCCTACTGTCCCGGGTGCCGCGCTCATCCCTGCGCCGAAGAGGCCAGTTTTCGTTTCTCCTCTGCCCGCAGCTTTGAAGAAATCTGCCCTGCGCTGCAGCATGCGCTCCCTTTCTGGCAGCCGCATGGTCTACCATCAGCGAGCCACACAGCCGGGCCCAGTGACCTGCTTTCCTCCTGAAGGAATGAAGAGGCTTTTAAGAGCGAATGGGGGGCTGGGGATATAGCTCAGTGGAATAAGCGCCTGCCTAGCAAGCGCAGGGTCCTGAGTTCGATCCCCAGTACCGCAAAAAAAAAAAAAAAAAAAAAAAGAGCGAATGGCACTAAATGCGTTGGTTTTCCTGCTTTTTCCCTGGAGTGGGTAATGGGAGGGAATGCGTGGTGAACACACACACACACACACCTCTTTATTGAAGTCCTCCCCAAAGCCCTCTAGCAAACCCCTCATCCTCACAAGGCCCAGCCCATATACACACCAATATCCCTACCCTACTAGACCCAAGGAGGGAGGCCCCTCTAGCAAAGCTTGGCCTCCACCTCTGCACACTTGCTGGGCTCACAGATCAGACCCTGGTGCCCACCCAAGTGGCCCTGGTAACTTGGGGCAAAGGAGCAGCCCACCCGGCACTTCCTGGGAGTGACCTGCAGGGGCAGCCAGCAGGAGGTGTAGGAGGAGGAAGGTGGTCCAGCGCCTAGGACAAGCCATACTGGGCAGGAGTCCTGGGGTAGTGCCACAGAGGAGGCTCCCAGAGCTCAGCACCCTCCCTCAACAGCACAAGCCCTAGAAGCAAGGATATGCCAGAACCTACTGCATCTCCTGTAATGCACTCAGTGTGCTACAAATTTAAAATCAGTGAGGGAAAAAATCAAGTAAACAACAAAAACGTAATACAAAACAGAGTTTTAAGGTAAGATGGAAGGGAGGGAGGCAACAAAGGTCTTGAGAGCAGCCTGTGCTCTCTGTGTCTCATTTCAACTTCCAATCAGACGGACATGGTACATTTTGCCCAATTTTCCACTCCTAATTGCATTGAGCACGTTGGTGGAGAAGCAGCCTTCTTTCCCTGGGTGAGTTTGGGAGCTGGAATTCATTTAACTGAGAGTGTTCTTTCCCCGACCTGGAGCCTGCCAGCGCTGCGCATTTGTGACCATAGGCCTGTTCCAGGTCCAGGCGAGACTTGAGTCACTTCTGCAGCCTTCTCTCCCCCAGCAGGTCCAGCAGAGCAAGCCCCCGAGGCCACCAGAGGTGGCACTGGCTGGGACTGGGGACATCTGGGAGACACTCTACAGCCCGAGAAGAAGGGTGAGAGGAAGACGTGACAAAGGCACTGAGGAACACAATGACAGGCCAGACTTGCGTGGCTGTGTTACACCTTGCTCAAAAGGAGGGACCTGGAATGCAGGGGGTGGGGACCGGTCCAGCAAGGTCCCACTATGAAGACAGCCATGGCAAAGGAAGGTCTCCTGTGTAGGTGGAAGCCAGAGCACCGATCCAGGAGCCCTCTGTGAAAACCTTCTATCTTTGCTATAAATATAGCAAGAGCACTCACAGACACTTTCTGCAGCTGGCATCGGGGTTGTGGCACATCCCTCTGGCTGCCCAGAGGCCGCTGTGTGCATAAACTGGGCTTCCCTGGTTGGGAGCCCCTTTAGCTTCTGACCTCTTGGGCTGCCCATAGCTCTCCATTGCTCAGTGAGCTGCCACTGGTCCCTTCCCTGGCCATACCCAGGCTTTCTGTTCAGCTGGGAGTGACTACCCATAGTAAGCCGTATTTTGTCCTGCCCAGCCAGCTTTATTGCTTGGATACCATCAATCTCGCCCCTAACTCGACATTTGTTTATGGGAGGGTGGGACAGGCGAAGGCTCCATGAACCAGCAATGACATGAACGGAGAGCAGTCAGCAGACAAGGCCCTGAAACACGGAGCAGGACCTGAGGCCAGGGAGCTCAAACACAAACGGGACCCCTCCCCAGACGGAAGATGCGAGACTGAGCCAGAGGGACATGGCTTAGCAGCTGGCCATGGTTCAGGCACCACTGGCAGACCCAGAAGACACCACAATGCCAGCATGGATGCCAGAGACCTAGCCGATTACCCACGAGACCCAAGGGCTGTGTGGCCAGGTCACCTGACCGGCACCCTTCAGGGCCCCTTGGCATTTCCATCAAGAACAGAGCAAATGGTCTTCACTGTAAAATGGAGGCTGCCCCAAGTGAACAGGGTGTAAGGAGAGGCAAAAAGTGCCAAGCCCTCTCCCAGCCGGGCACAGTGAGGGGAGCCGCAGGGCCTAGAGGGCTCTTGGTCCCTGACCCTTGTTTCTGACACAGCAGGAAACAGCCAGAAGCTCACAGGCGACCAGGACAATCAAGCCTTATTCCTCTGCAAACATCAATTATTAGTGACACCAGCTGTGTGCAATGATAAATCGTAAAGTGCATGCTTGCTTGCCTGCAGCCTGGTGAAAAAGGCCTGCTAACAACATAACCCTGGCAAACAGCACGCGTTCCCGCCACGCCTGAAACTGCCAAATGCAAGAGTTTGCATGGCACAAATCACGCGGCATTGCCAGCTCCCGGGATAAATTGCTCCACACGGGATAAATGCTGGTTATCCTACAGCGTTCTACAGAGGCAAATGCCAAGATCTGTCACTGCACCACAGGTCCCCCAACCCTCCCCAGGCTCCTCCCGCAGTCCTAACAGCTAACATACCAAGGAGTTTGTCTTAGAATCGTTTACAGAAAAGGTACCCTTCTTGCTAATAAAAAGGCATAAACCAAATTGCAAACCAGTAAAGAATAAGTAATTCCAAGTTAGGGTTGGCAAGGCTTGCTTTTCCTTAAATTGGATTTGAGAACCCAAGACCAACTGCGATTGATAGCAAATATTACACATATGTGCTTTTTAAACATTAGAATAGTTAAGTCTCTCCTTCCACTCAAAGACAGCCTCTGATCTGTTCAGAAGCAACTAGAGACGTATGACACTAACACCCTCCTAGGTGCACTGGTCTTCTATGTCTAATTTTTCAAACTTTAAAAGGGAAGAGGATAAAACGCTAGGAAGTGGACCTCAGGCACGCGTGGAAACGCCCCGGAGCTGCAACAGGGACCACAGCACGGCTCTCACACCGGGTTCTCTCTGGGCTGCAGGACTGGAGGGTCCCAGCCCTGGCCACGAACCCCCATCCCTGCAACCTGGTGAAAAAGGCCTGCTAGAACAGTTTCAGTAGTTTACAGAACTCATCAGGCTCCCGGCCCTGGCCGGCCGTGTCTTAGGCCGGGGCTGTCGCTGACCGCGGTGCCCTCAGGCCACCAAGCCAAAGTTGTGGGCACGCGAACCCGCTCCTCGCCCGCCACGCGCCCAGGAGGCCTAGTGCCCGGTGGCCCCTCAGCCTGGCCGAGCTCACGCGCGCGCCGCGGGGACGCAGGCCAGGGCAGGCCCGGCCTGGCTGCGCCGAGGCTGTGCGAGCGTGGGGCTCGGTCCTGCCGCTACTGCTGAGGCCGGGTCGCGCTGCCATTGCGCTGGCGGAGTGGGCTGACCTCCCAGCCCACCGGCCTCCGACTCACGTGTGATTCAAAACAAAGGCGGGCATGAGGAAGCTGGAGCGCGGCCGCAGGCGAGTCATGGGGCAGCACAGAGGGGGTCCCCGTGCGTCCCCCGCCCTGGTGGCCGTGTCCCTGACCCACGCGCCCCCGCTCCTCGCCACGCTCCGCCCGCGCCGCAGCCCAGCCTTCGATGAACTAGTACAACTCCTAGAGGCCGCCTTGGCCTCGATTTTCTCCCTAAAGAACATCTCGGGAGTGGCAGGCCAAGGGCATGCGACGGAGCAGCGCGGGCGGCGGGGGCGCACGGAGGATCGGCCGCAGCCGGCTGTCCCTGCCGAGCGCCCCGTAGTGCGGCTGTCTGCAGGGAAGGCCGGGCGCAGAGAAGCCGCACACGGTCGCCGCTCGCTCACCAGCATGCACCCCAAGACGCTGCACCAGGCCACCGGGCGGAAGTCGGTCCCCGCGCTTCGGGGGACCAGGCCGGGGGTCACCTACTGCCCCGCCCGTCCAGGCCTAGACACTCCTGCTCCGGCCACCAGGCCCCTTTGTCCACAAACCCCAGCCCCACGGCAGCGTCCGCCCCGTCGCGTCCCGTCCCTCTTCCCGCCCCCCGCAGCAAGAAGCGACCCGGGGCGCGCGGGCAGTCCCAGCCTGGCCGGGTGTGACGCCCCAAGCCTGCAGCGAGGCCGCCACAGCCGCCTGCCCGCCGCGTCCCCCTCAGCTATTAGGTTACGGCCTGGGGGAGGGGACCGAGCAATCAGAAGCCACGGAAAGCTGTTTTTGACTGAAATTAGAGTGTATTTATTTGCAGCAATCCTTTAACAATGATCAAATTTTGACAACAAGCAACAGCAATTACTGCTTACGTGTTGCCTCTAGATAGCATCGGCAGATAGGAAACTGCATTATCTGAAAACAAACTGAAAGGCCCTGAATGTCTGTAATCAAATCGCCATCTCCCCAAAGTCTGATTGACAGGGCAGATCACCCTCAGATAATGAATTTATTACATTTCCTGGGTTATTTACAAAAGGGGGAGGGCCAATCCAGATTGCCCCCTAGGTTTAACTGTAAATTAACGAGAAAAATTGGGTCATAAAGAAACCACCCCAGACTAAAATATTGTGCCCTTCTCTTCTTCCTCGTTATTGCTTTAAATCTTTTTCAAAAATAATTATTCTACAAACATAGCTTCTAAAATAGTGTCCCAAAGATTAAATAGCTCTTTCTAACCCACGGTGTATTTATTAAAAAAAAAACAATCCATCTGTGTAACACACGGAGGATTGTAAGTGTGGGTGAGTTATATACATGTGTTTAAAAACTGGTTTATTTCTCCTACAAAAGATTGGAATTAACAGGTTAAAAATTTCTTCGGCATCTTGCTCGCATGGATATAGCACTGCAGTTTTACATGGGACACACAAGCCAAGTAGCCAGCTGAGTCTGTCTTGGGACAAATTCGCATCCACACACACAGGTTTCACTGCGGGAAGACTGCAGCTGACTCCAAGGATTTCAAGCCATGTTCTTTCATTACTAAGAAAAGTATTTGTGTAGACGCCCACTCAGATCTGTTTAGGAAATTATCTTTTTACTAGCCACAAAACAAATGAGCTATAGTGTACATTTTGCAGAAGATGCAGAAGGAAAAAATAAAACCTAAACAAAAAGGCTTTTAGCGCAATTTGACATAGACTGGTCAGAGGGTTCTCCGGTTTTCAGAGATCTGGGTGGAGCACTGGTCACCCCTAGAGTTTCATCTCTGAAATCTTTCCCCTCTATTAAATTTATATCGAAGTACCCAGACATATAGGTCTCATTCAAATTGAATGGCAATTTATTAATGAACAATGAGTACGTTCAACACAAAGAAAAGACGATAGAATAAGATTAATACAGTTTCCCTTTTTATAATGAGGAAAAGAAGCACAACTTTAAAGTTTCAGGCAATTTAACGTCAGCTTTTGGAAACACTTTCTGGCGTTTGGTCCACGACATCCAACTACAAATTAAAAATAAATTACTATGTTGCAATTTACATTTTAAAACAAGTCCATGAATAAAAAGAAAGAGGTTTTCCTAGACAGGGACTTTCCCCTCCTTTCAACATAGGAGAAAAGATACGGCTAGGGAGCAGGCGGGGCAGGGAGGAGAGGCGGGAGCAGGAAAGCGAGCCTCTGAAAGCAAGAAGACTTACGTGCTATCTGGAGCAACACTGTCCTTTAACAAACCGTGCCTGTGCGCTCTCGGGACAGAACAGTTTACGGTTTTGTTTATTTAGGTAAGGCACAGTGGAGGTGGCTCTGAATCAATCTTTTAAGAAAATACAGTTTTCTCCGAGCTGGCGCTGGTGAGTTGAATATGGGAGGGATTTTTGCTGGCTGGTGTGGTGAGCGTTTCTCGAGGTTTTAAAATTGCATATTTTTAGTTTCGATTTTGCACGATGGGTTCTCTCCGTCTGCTCCTGCCCTGGCGTTCCGTTCAGCTCGGGTTCAGTTCGGTTCGCAGGGTGCCGGCACCAGGCGGGGGTCAGAACTTGCTGCAGTCGTAGACGAAGGCCCCGGACGGGCGGTACAGGGACTGGCCGGCCGGGAAGGCCATCTGACAGCTGCTGTTCCCGTTCACCGGCGAGTTGTTCAGGCCAATGCGCTGAGACTCGAACATCTCGCGCACCGAGTGGAAGTTCTGTTGCTGGCCGGGGTAGCCCGCGGCCGCCGCCACCGCCGCCGCGCTCGCCAAGTGGCCCAAGTCTCCACTCGCCTGGTTTAGGTACCACGAGGCCAGCCGGCCCTGGTGGGCCGCGGCGTGGTGGCCGGCGTCCTGGCCGCCCGCGACGTGGGTCAAGGACGACGAGCTGCTGCTGCTGCTGCTGGCCGGGGGCAGCGCATAGTCGGGCAGCGCGTCGTCCACGGCCGAGGCGCCCGCTGCCCCGGGCGCGCCCTGCAGGTGGCCGCCGCGCTCGCCGGCCGCGTAAAGGCTCATGGCCTGCAGGTTGCAGTGATAGGTCCCCGCGCCCGCGCCGCCCGCGCCCCCGCCGCCCGCCGCCCCGCCGGCGCCGCCCGCGCCCGGGCTCTGGCTGCAGGGGGAGCTGTAGAGCGCGCTCTGCCCCGGCGAGTAGGCGCCCAGAGCCAGCGGGGGCGCGAGGCCCGCGCGCGACGACGCCGTCGCCGACGCCAGGAGGCCCGAACCCAGCTCTGCGGCCGCGCCCTGAGGCGACCCCCGCAGCGACGTCATGATGTTGTCCACGCTGAAGCCGGGACCCGGGTGCGGCGCGGGCGCAGGGGGCGCGGGGTCCGCCCCGTCCAGGCTGAGCGGGCGCGCGGCCGGCAGGCTCCCCGGGGGGCTGGCCCCGCTGGACAGGCTGCTGCTGCTGCTGTCGGGGCTCTCGATCTTGGGCACGGCGGCGGCGGCGGCGGCGGCGGCGGCGGCGGCGGGGGACAGGGGCTGGGGCGGCGAGGGGCACGTACCGTTCTCGGTCTTGATGTCCTGGATGCGCACGGGCGGCGGCTGCGGGCCTGGCGCGGCACCATCGGCCGGCTCAGGGGGCGCGGGCGCGGGCGGGCGGCCAGGCGGCGGCGGCTCCTTGAGGTGCAGCCGGTCCTTCTCCTCCTTGTCCTTCACCGCGTCCTTCTTCTTGAAGCGCCGCCGCCGCCGCAGGAAGCTGCCGTTCTCGAACATGTTGTAGGAGTCCGGGTCCAGCGTCCAGTAGCTGCCCTTGCCCGGCTTCTTGTCGTCGCGCGGCACCTTGACGAAGCACTCGTTGAGCGAGAGGTTGTGGCGGATGGAGTTCTGCCAGCCCTGCTTGTTGTCCCGGTAGAAGGGGAAGCGGTCCATGATGAACTGGTAGATGCCGTTCAGCGTGATCTTCTTGTCAGGCGCGTTCTGGATGGCCATGGTGATGAGCGCGATGTAGCTGTAGGGCGGCTTCACCATGTCCTTGGGCTGCGGCTGGGGCGCGTAGGGCCCGTAGGCGCGCGCCATGCCGCCCGGGTACTGCTCGGCGTGCGCCGGGTGCGAGTACACGCTCATGGGCGCGGGCATGGCCGGGTAGCCGCCCCCGGCCGCCGCCGCCGCCGCGCGGTAGTAGCTCTGCTCGCCGCCGAGGTAGGGCACCACTCCCAGGGAGTTGGGGCTGGACACGGAGTAGCGCGCCTGCATGGCCCCGGCTGGCCGCCCCGCGCTCCGCGCCCTGCCCGGCCGGGCTGAGCCCGCGCCTGCGGAGGGAGCCGGAGCAGTCCGGGCGGAGTCCGGGCCTCGCCGCCGCTCCCTGCGCCTCTGGCCGCGCGGCCTTTGCGCTCTCCCGGGCTCCTACGCGTCGCGGGCCGCCTCGGGCCCCCGCCGGCCTCGAGCTGGGGGCGCCGCCGGGGAGAGGCCGGGCGGGGACGCGGCCGCGTCCGCGGAGCAGCGCCCAGCGCCGGCAGAGCGGAGCCGGCCAAGCCGAGGCGCCCTGGCCGCCGGGCCGCGCCTCCCGCCGGCGGAGGGCCGAGCCGGGCTGGGGCCGCGTCGGCGCCTTCCCGGGCCCCGCGCACCGTCCTGCAGCCGCGCGCGCCGGCCTCCGAAGGCAGCGTCGGGAAAACTCCTGAACTTTTGAGCATCCGTCACCCCGGCGAGCACTTTTTTACGCAGTTACATTTTTTTCCGGGCCGCGGAGCCCCGCCCTGCCCCGGCGGCCGTAGCCAATGGGAGGCGAGAGCCGCCTCTGAATGAGCCGGAGGCCGCGCCGGCCCGCGTCCCGCGCCCGAGCCCCGCGCTGGCCACGCGCGCCGCCCGGGTCCCCGCGCCCCCCGCTCTGCAGCCCGCCCGCACCGTCGCCCCGCAGCCCCGCAGCCTCCGCGCGGCCTGGGGCCCGCGCAGACCTCCCGCCGTCCCGGCGCCTCGATGTCGGCCGGGGATATTTCCCTCCGTCTCCGCCCCGCGCTGGCGGTCTCCCAGTCCTCAGCCGCCCCGGCAACTCCGGCTATCGGGGTCGGGTCTCGCCTCCGTCGATCCCGCGTCCCGCTCAGTCGCCACTCCCCGCCGTCTCGGCGACCTCCGGCCCCACCCGGAGCTTCTCCCCGCCCGAAACTCGGTTACAAAGGGCGCGACTCCGAGCGCGCAGGCACAGCAGCGGCATCGCCAGTGGGGTGAAGGTGCTACCTTAGCACCTCGCCCTTGGGACGCTTCCTGCCCCCGCGGAAGCAGGGGGACAGCCACACCCCTCATCCCAGAGGCTCTGCGCTCCCTTCACTCCAGGGCCTTGGCGGTCGCGGTGGGAGCCTGCAGGGTCCCTACCTCGGCTAGGCTCTGAGTTTGATGACATTAGCAGGTGCGAGGACAAACAAATAAATACGTCAAAGAATTTAAGGCAGCCCGAGTCAATCTCCATCTCCCAGAAATAACGGGAGCCCAGAATCGCACCTGCGGGGCGGCTCAGGGACTCGGGGTGGGGCCAGGCACCGCACGACCCCCCATTCCTGCCCCATGCCTGGCCTGGGATCGGCGGTCTCCGGGTAGCTGGGGCTGCTAGGGAAGGGAAGAGGAGGGACAGAGAGAGAAGCCGAAGGAGGGCCTCCCCGCGACCTCCTTCACTCTGCTCCTCAGCCACTGTTCAGGAAAAGACGCTCCCGGAGCTGGATCTGGGTCCGTTTCTAGAACGCAGGGAAGCGGGGATTTTTTAGGCCTGTGGACTATGCGTGGCGTGTTCTGCCTCCCTCCTCCGATGTCGGACGATCTGTAACTTTGGCTCCCTCACTTGGGTCCCACTTCCTTCTTTCTTTCTGCACAAAAATTTGAAAGACAGCTTGGCTGTTAGATGTCAGGATGCTGACTTCCGCTACAACCCAGCTCCGAGTCGCTGGAACCTAGAATGTACATATTGTATCCAACATGGACGTTGACGTCCAGGGAGGAAGAAGCCAGGTGGTTTCTGCAATTTGCTCTGGGGTAAGGGCTGCCCGGAAGTTCCAAGTCCCCAGGCCGTTGCCTGGGGCCTGCTGTGCTCTTGGGTCCTTTGAGACCCCTTTCCCAGGTTGCTCCCAGGCTGTCTCTGGGAGAACTACCCGGGCGGTGTCAGTTGGAGCTCGGTGTGGAGGGAGTGTGTTGAAGCCCCTACACTGGAAAATGGAACTCCTGCCCAAGCCCTGGTGCTGCACCCCAACCTTCTCCTGGGCTCCCTTGGTGGGAGCTTTAAGCAAAGTTTAGCTTAGGCCTGGAGGACAATAAGAAAGTGATTTCCCCAAACACCTTGACATTTGGTGGATTCGGACTTTAAACAGTGTCTAGTTGCTAGCAGCTTTCGGAGATGAACAGCTTTTAACAAGGCGTTTGTTTTCTGACTGTGAGAATCTCGGTGGCGGGGTCTTGCCTCGGGCAGTGCGCTGGCTGCTGCCTCTCCCTCCTGTCCCCTTCCTCCCCCAGTCCACAGTCCCGCCAGCCTAGGGTAAGCCAAGGTTAGAGTGTCAATGCGCCTCAAATCCAGGATTGGGCCATAAAAATTGCCGTTGTGAAATTACTCTCTGGCATGCGGGAAAATATGGAGGGGTCAGTTCTGTGCAGATCAGCTTTCCATGGGTTTAGTGCTGGATATTCGCCAGGAGAAGGTATTTGCATTTGCGTTTTATAGGCTTACTCGGAAGCACACCTGTAAACTGTTCGGTTGTATCTCGAGCAATTGGCTATTTTGTTATTGTCGTTACTGGTGTTGTTTGTAGACTCAGACAGATGCAAATGTGAGGCCCTTTGGGAACAGAAAGGTCACATTTTTAATTTTCAGCGTGAAGTTTCTGATCTCTCCTTTCTGTGGCCAGGCGGGTAGAGCAGCCATCTGCCTCCCCTGCAACTCTTGACTCCTGGCGGGGACGCCCTGTGGACCCCTCAGCTCTGGCCTGATGCTTCTAGACTGCTGCCCAGGCACGGGCCACCTTGGGAGGAGTGTTTGGCGGAGCTGTCACAGGCCCACCCGCCCTCCTTCCCCTTCCTCCCTACAGCCGGTTACAGCCCATTCCCAGGCCACCAAAGGCTCCTCTGTCCGGAGGGGGCCTGACGACACAGGGCGATTTAAAACAAATCCTCTCGGCACCAGAGCACCAGGAAGGGGGCTGGGACAGCACCGCAGGAAGTGTGGTGACTGGGGACTGAGGACCAGGGGAGCAGGGAGGGCGAGAGAATGTTCTGACCAGGAATCCAAGGAAGAGCTCTGGGTCTCTGTCTCCCGTTTTGTTTTGGTTTTTCCTCTTTCTTTCTCTCTCTCTTTTTCTTTCTTTCTTTCTTTCTTTCTTTCTTTCTTTTCTTTCTTTCTTTCTTTCTTTCTTTCTTTCTTTCTTTCTTTCTTTCTTTCTTTCTTTCTTTCTTTCTTTCTTTCTTTCTTTCTTTCTTTCTTTCTTTCTTTCTTTCTTTCTTTCTTTCTTTCTTTCTTTCTTTCTTTCTTTCTTTCTTTCTTTCTTTCTTTCTTTCTT
>PVLD010020232.1:0-34429 GCA_004027595.1 Dinomys branickii
TCTTCCACTTCTTCTCTTTCTCCTTCTTCTCAGCCAAAAGTTTTATTAAAGGTGAAAAGAAACAGGCTCTGCAGAGCAAGTTTGACTCAAGTAAGAGTAGGAAAACAGGTACTCCAGACTGCTTGAGGGCAGGGTACCATGAAGAGGCATAATTGTCAGTGTTTTTTGATTTTTAAGCTTTTTTTCATGCCTTAATACTTTGGCTAGATCTTCTGGTATAGTGTTAAATAGAAATATTGACATTGGATATCCTTTTTTATCCTCGATTGTAGGTCTAAAGTATTCAGAGTTTCATTTATATGTATTCAGAGTTCTGTCAGTAAATATGATATGATATACATTTCCTTCTCCTGCTAGTTTTCTTCCCCTGTGAGTTTGCTGACTTTATCATGAAAGGATGTTGAATTTATCAAATTTATTTTCATTTATTGAGACAACCATTTTTTTCTGTTAATATGATTTACTTTCTTAAAAAGTATCAAAACAACTTTGAGTTCCTGGGTTAAGCCTCTCTGGGTTATAACATATCATCCTTACTCTTATTGGTATATTTTATTTGCTAGTACAGTGGTACCTCAATTCACAAACTTAACTCATTCATGATTCTGGAAAAGTGGCTATGTTTATATTCATGTAGGAAAGATGGCCACAGTCATGTTCATTACCCAATAAAGAATTTACAATCAAAAACAAAATTTTGCCAAACACTTCTGTTTGTAAACCAAATTGTCCATAAAGAAAAGTGTTGGTGAACCCAGGTACCACTGCATTCAGTAAGAGTTTTCATGTCTGATTATGACAATATACATATGTAGTTAATTTTTTCTTATAAGTGTTGTTAGG
Organism: Dinomys branickii; assembly: GCA_004027595.1. NCBI lineage: Eukaryota > Metazoa > Chordata > Mammalia > Rodentia > Dinomyidae > Dinomys > Dinomys branickii. Next base: position 844 of record PVLD010020232.1, read on the forward strand.
TCTGAATATCAGGGCAATGCAAGCATCATTAAACAAGTTGGGAAACAGTACTTTCTTTTCTGAAGAAGCTTTTATAGGATTGTCACTGTTTGTTTCTTAGGTAGAAAAGCCACTGGGCCTGCAGTTTTCTTTAGGGGAAGGTTTTTATCTTCTTATGAATATATTTGTTTTACTAGATAGTGTGGTTACTTATATTTTCTATTTCTTCGCTTGTCAGTTTCATCAACTTATGTTTTCAAGAAATGTATCTTTTTCTGGAGGTATTAGATATTGCATCTAGGGTCTTCACACTGAGCCATATCTATAGCCTTTTTTAATTTTTTGGGACAGGTCTTCCTAAGTTACCCAGGGTGCACTCAAATTTGCTATCCTTCCTGTCTCAGCCTTCAGAGTGCTAGGATTACAGGCACCCACCATCATTTTCTGGTGAAATTTGTCTATTTTAGTGAAGTATGTAAACATATAGGTATAAAGTTTTATCTTTCTAAAGATCAGCAGAGTTCATGATCATAAACTTATTTTTACTCCTTTTAAAATGCTTTGTTAACTTGTGTTTTTTTTTCTTTTGTTCCTGGTCATCTTGCTAAATGGCCTAACAGTTTTATTAATCTTTACGGCTATCTAAGTTATGTAACTTTTTTTTTTTTTTTTTTTTTTTTTGCGGTACTGGGGATCGAACTCAGGACCCTGCACTTGCTAGGCAAGCGCTTATTCCACTGAGCTATATCCCCAGCCCCATAAGTTATGGTTTTGCTTATTTCTACCATTGTTTTTTCATTTGCTATTTCATTGATTCTCTCTTTTGCTTTTTCTTACTTCCTTTTAATTGGTTGGGATTTAATTTGCCCTACTTTTTCTAAGTTTCTTGTGATGCAAGGGTAATATCTTTATTTTTAAAACTTTCTTTTGTTAGTATAATATTTGAAGCCAAACTGTTTTGTCTGAGCACTTCTTTTACAGTATCCTACAATATTTAATACATTTGCATCAATTTGTGCTCTGATTTTTATAATTTCTTCTCTTCTAAATGCTTTGGGTATAACTTGCTTTGTTTCTAGTAGCTTGAGGTTCAGCATTTGGTTGTTTATTTGAATTTGCTCTATTTTTCTGATGGGGCAATTTATCTGTATAAATTTCCTGGTCAGACTGCTTTCATTGCATCCTGTTAGTTCTTGTATGTTGTACTAATATTATCATTTAATTATAAAAACTTGTCTAATTTCTTCTTTAATTTCCTCTGTGACTCATTGGTTGTTCGGGAGCGTGTCATTCGATTTCCATGTGTTATGTAGTTTTTGTGTTTTTTTGCCATTGATTTCCAACTTCATTGCACTATCTTCTGATAATATGGATGGGATAATTTCAATTCTTTTGCATTTAGTTAAACATATTCTCTGAGCATGTGGTGTATTTTAGAGAAAGTCCCATGTACAGTTGAGAAGAATACAGCATGATATTCTGACGTTGTGGGTGAATATTTTGTAGGTATCTACCAAGTCCATTTGTTTAAAGGTTTGGTTCAATTCTGATATTTCTTTGTTTTGTTTTGTCTAGATCTTTCTATCTGAAGGGTAGAGTATTGATGTCACTTATTAAAATTGTTTCAGTGCTTTTTTGATTTTTTGTCTGTTAATTTTATATCTATCTATCTTATCTCATTGTTATCTGTTCTTCCTGGATGTTCTCTTATCATGTATATCGTGATCTTCTGTTTCTCTTGATCATTCTTGACTTGAAGTCCACTTTGTCTGCAAATAGAATAGCTATTCCTGCATTTTGGTCGTTTCCTGTGACATGGGGTATTATTTTTCATCCTTTGACTTTGAGCCTATGAATTTCTTTTAGTACAAGTATTCCTTGTGTGCAGAAGATTGTTGTATCTTGTTTTTTGATCCATCTACCAATCTGTTTCTTTTTATTGGTGATTGATCCCATTCGCATTGATAGTTATAACTGACATATATTTACTTATGTTTGTCATAGTTTTTTTCCTGTTTTTAGTTTCCTTTCTTTCCCCTTTGTTTAATTGCTTGCCTTACCTGGTGGATTCATTCTTTTGGTGTTCATGAATTGCAGTCCTCGTTATCTCTTTACAAAATATCCTTCAGAACATTTTGGAGTCCTGATTGGGTGGTCATGAATTTCTTTAGGTGTTCTTTATTATGAAAATATCTTATTTCTCCATGAGTTTTGAAAGATAGTTTTGTGGGGGTACATGAGTCTGGGTTGGAGGATGTTTTCCTTTAGGGTCTGAAATGCTTCATATCAAACTCTCCTTAACGTAAGGATTTGTGTTGAGAAGTCTGCTCTGATTCTGATGGGTTTTCCATCATAGATGATTTGGTTTTTTTTTTTTTCCTCTAACAGCTTTTAGTATTCTGTTCTCATGTTCAATTTCCAGAATCTTAGCTATTATATTCCTTGGTGTAGTTTTTTTCTTTTATCATGGCTAACTCAGCTTATATATGCCTCACTTATCTGTATGTTACAACTTTTTTGTGCTTGGGAAGTAGTATAGCATTACTCTGGTGAACAGGTTTTTTTATGTTCTTTGCACTATCTCCTGATTTTTTCTTTTTGTTTTTGTTTTTTGAGACAGGGTTTCACTATGTACTTCAGGCTAGCCTCAAACTCAAAGTGATCCTCTTGCTTTGGGCTCACAATTGCTGGGATGGCAGGCATGCACTGCCTCCTGATTTTTCATTCATTCTGATTAATCTTACATTACTCTTCTTTGCATCATCTAGCAGCTGTTGGATTGATTTTTCATAGTCGCTTCCTATTTTTAAGAAGTTTTCCTTTTCATGATCACTAACTGCAAACTTGTCTTCTAGATCTGATCTTCTGTCCCCATATTGTTTCATTCTGTTGCATATTCTTTCAACATAATTTTTAATCTCCTGTTCATCTGTTTGAATCTGTTTCACTTCTTTACTCTGTTGAGAATTCATCACTTCTGTCATTTTCCTAAGCTCCTCTATTTTTTTATCTGTATCTCAGGTAGATTCACTAACCATGTTTTTCATTATGGTCATCATCTCTTTATCCAAGAAATTTTTTCTGGTTTGCTTATTTTTCCTAGAGTCTCGCTCACCTGCTCTGTTACTTCCACTGTTACTATTTCAGAGAGTTCAGGTAGGTGGCTTTTTCTCTACCCCCTGAGTTTACCTTGGACGCGTTAGAGGTCTTGCATTGCATCTTATTTCTGTGTCTTCTCATTTTCTGTTTTTTAAAAAAAGTTTAATTTCTGTGTTTATGCCTGTGAATTGCTTATGGTAGTTAGCTGTCTTACTAGTAATGAGACCTACTTCAGTAATGACTACTTGTTAGAGATGCCTTCTATGCATAGCTGGCTTTCCTCTACACTTGATCTTAGACAAAAGGCCGAGAAGCGATCTTGGTTACTTTTCTCTCATTGCTGAGATAAAATACCCAACGCTCAAAATGAAGGAAGGAAAGGTTTATTTAGCTTACAGTTTGTGGAGGTTTCAGTCCATAATTGGCTGGTTCTGAGGCAGAGTGGCACATGGCAGAGGGCAAATGTTCATGGCAGCAGAGCACAGTAAAAACAAGCAGCAAAAGGAAGGAATGCATAGCTTTTGAGTTTTTCCCAAGATCCTACCTCTTCAATTTACTGGGGATGAGGAGTTGTTGCCAATTTGGCCTACCCGCTGGTTCTTTGGTGCTGCACTATAGTATTGTTTTTGATCCACAGATAATCTCAGTCTTGGCATATAAGAAAGAACAACTGATAAGGTAGAGCAGCTATGTCACCTTGGCTATAGTAGTTGTTATGGTTTCTGTCTAGATGTCCCCTCAAGCTTCATGCAGTCATAGATGGGGCTAAAATCAAGGGTACTGGGATTAATGGTGTGAAGGCTATCAACCCTGAAGGCAGTCTGGTTAAGACATAAGGGATAGAAAGAACTATGTTCCATTATTGCTTTGCTACCTTCTGTGCACCATGAACTGTTCCTCCTCTGTGATGCCCCTCTGCAAGGCCACCCTGTCTTAGAGCCAGCTGATTATAGATTGAAACCGCTGGAAACTGTGAGCTAAATAAACCTTTCCTCCTTTAACTTTGGGGGCCAGCTATTCTGTCTCAGTGTTATGGTTGATACATTGTGTCAACTTGGGGTGTCTAGAGGTTTGGCTAAGTGACTCAGCAGTTCTGCATCTTGGAGTAAAAAGGACATGCCCTTACCCTTCTGGGATGTTGTTTATTGTGTTAATTTGAGAAGGTTAGAAGGTTAACTATGTCATTCAGCAGGGAGCTAGGGGGCTTGCTTTGTATACATCCTGAGCCTGTGGTAAAGAAGGGCATGCAGATTATGTGAGTGGTATGTATTTGCAATGTAAGGGAGATAGAAAGAGGCTGCTTGCCCACCATTCCTTCCTTTTGCTGGTTGTTTTTGCTGTGCTCTGCTGCCATGAACATTTGCCCTCTGCCACGTGCCACTGTGCCTCAGAACCAGCCAAGTAAGGACTGAAACCTCTACAAACTGTAAGCTAAATAAACGTTTCCTTTCTTCATTTTGAGCGTTGGGTATTTTATCTCAGCAATGAGAGAAAGTAACCAAGACACTCAGCAACTAAAAAAGTAGACAATAGTACAATCTGTAATAAAAGTAGCATCAAGCACAGCCTAGAAAGTGACAGTGGTACTATTAATTTGCCACCTTTAACACAAGACTTACATAATTTGCACAAGACTTATATAATAACAAAATCTGAGCCATACCAGAAAATCATATATGGTAAATATCCCTTCAGTTGAGTGATTTTATCCTCTGGGGAGAAGATTTTAAAAAGATAGGGGGAAACAGAGAAGCAGAAGGCGAGAAAGATGTTAGAAGCGAGACTGAAGGGCAATGAAGATTACCTAAGCTTTTGGAGTCTGGCGAAGAAGACTGGAGGGAAACGAAAAGGGAGAAACAAAAGCAAGAACAAAACCAAACAAAAAGCTAAAAAACGTTTGCACTGGTGAAAAAACAAGAGAACACAATCAAAAAAGGAATAAATGTAAGGGATTTCAAGCCTGCTGTTACTTTCTGGGGTCTACAGCTCTGTCACAGTGTCCACTTCAGGGTGTGTCCCCGCTCTTGCTGGTAGACAAAGGAGGCAGAGAGAGCCCAGATCCAGAGTGTGTGGCCCTAGCAAGCCTGCTGTAGGGTTAGGGTGGGTGCTATAGAATCCCAGAACACCCGCAGCAGGAATAAGGTGGGGTGCTGATTCAGCTCTGCAGAAGTTTCAGCTGATCCTGGTCGCTGGTGGTGGGCCTGTGACCTGCGCTGTTCAGCCCACAGCTCTGTGGGCGTTTTTTACTGGCTTGACTTCAGCTCCATGACTGAGGGTGTCTCCCAGGGTTACACCTCAGGCAGACACTGAGAGCCCTGAGATGAAGCCAACCCCTGGCTATTCTGAGTCCAGGGTTCAACTGGACCTACCCCCAAATGCTGGCCAGTCACTCTTTCTGGGGTTGTTTGAACCGGAGTCACTCATCATCCGCTGTAGCTCACAGCATCCGCTGATATGCTTCATCAGTGTGTTTCTCTGTGGAGATATCCAGGTCCTCCACTGTCACTGTACCTCTAGGCTTAAGCCTCTTCCCTCAAGCCACAAGCTGGGAGTCAGGGATAATGTGCAGTTTTCCAATGAGCTGGGAGTCAGGGAGAAAGTGCAACTTGTCACTTCTTCTTTGTTGAGGTCTATCATCTTGCTTTCCCATGGGCTCACATTCTACCTTCAGATCTTTCCTGGATCTCCAGGATCACCTCTCTCCTTCACCTCGGTCTCCCAATCTTGGAGAGGCTCATTTGCTGCTGCTTGCAACTCCGCCATCTTCCTGCAAGTCTGTAGTAATATTTTCATACTATGTTTTTTGAGGCATCATGAAATTAATACAAATTACTCTCAGCCTCTATAATTACAAGAGGTGCTAAAAGGGGTGGCCATTAACTTCCAGACATATGTTAGTATGGAGAACTACTAAAGTGTACACACTTTTTTTGTAGACTCAATATGTCTTAGTAGAATAGAAGGCCAGTAATTGCTTAGCATATCTAAGCATATAGTCAGAGAGATATAATTTAGACATTAGTAACATGAACAGAATTTTCTCTGCAAAATGTACTGGAGGTGAACAGAGATTCTAAGACTAGAGAATATTGTTTATAAATTGTCAGTTGCTCTTTGGGAAAAACAGCAAGGGAATAATTTAGGACACCTGACTTTTTCCCCAGGAAATGGTAAAACTGACCTTTTGCATCATGGTGAAATTTCCCAGAATAACATAATAGTTCTTTCTCTTTTCTTAAACAAGGACAATTTAAGTTTTAGTGTTTAGCTACATAAAAACAAGATGACTCTGAGGAACTTGAATTAATGTTGATAAGAATTGTGACTAGACACGAAGCAATATGATTAGACACATTTTAAAATTATCATTCCTTAGAGTCTAAGGAAACTTACGGAAATTTTTAGAATAAGCTTGTGGGCATTCCTTTCACAGAGGCTCAGAAGGCTCCACGGAGGTGTTCAGAGCTTTATAGTTTTGTCTACATGGTGCTAAAACTTTGGAACAATCCAAACAACTGGTCAGTACTTTTTCTTAAAAGCTAATTGATAGATAAGCTTAGTTAACTGATACATCTGAGCTGGTGACCAGCTGTGCACATGGACTTTGCCTGGATGTATCTCTTAATGTAGTTTAGCAGCAATACAGATTTATGATAAGAATAGCAAAGAAAAATACACAGGTTGTGTTTAATTAAGCTCCACATCACAAATGGCTTAACAATGGATATTTTAAACAACCACTGAATATAAAATGTAGCTCTCATTTTCTCTCTCTCTCTCTGTCTCTCTGTCATTCTGTCTGTCTCTCTCCATTTAACTCAGGTCAAACCACTGTGCCAAAGTCTCCCTAACTTGCCTCCAACTTGTGATGTTCCCACCTCAGCTTTCTCAGTGGCTGGGGTCGCAGCACGGCTATAGTTAGCTCTTGCTTACATATGGACACCTTTTTGTGCCCTTACCCGGAAGAAGAGCCCTCTGGTCAGTATTTCTCTCTCGCTTTTTTTTTTTTTTTTTTGTCTTTTTGAGACAGGGTCTCACTATGCAGTTCAGACTGATCTTGAACTCACTTTGTGCTGTAGGCTGGCCCCAAACTTGCAGCAATTCTCCTGCCTCAGCCTCTTGAGTATTGTGATTACAGGTGTGTGCCACCATGCTTGGCTTGGTATTTCTTATAAAAATACTATCCCATCATGGGGTTCTACTCTCATGATTTCATCTAAATTACTCAACCCCACCCCAGTCCCAAAGGCCCTATCCCCAAATATCACCGTACTAGGGGTTAGGATCTGAACATTAGAATCAGAGGTGGAGCAGGACACTTTAGTCCAGAGCAAATGCCTTGCTTTGCCTGGTGCTGTTTGGCACTGGAAATGCAAATATGATATTTATCCTTCGAAGTGGAAGACGTTAAGAAATGGGAAAGGGGCTGGGGATATAGCTCAGTGGAATAAGCGCTTGCCTAGCAAGCGCAGGGTCCTGAGTTTGATCCCCAGTACCACAAAAAAAAAAAAAAAAAAAGAAATGGGAAAGTACAAGACGGTGGTGCTTAGGTTCAGGCTGTGGGGTAATGGGGACCTGGGAGCTAGTTGTCCTACCAATAGGACCCCACTGCAGGTGCATCTCCTGATAACTCCCAATGTAACTAATTTCTGTAGCCAAGGTCAATGCTGGATGGTGTAAATAAAGTAATTTGTATAACCAAGGCCATTACTGGCACATGGCTACCTTGTGTATTTGGTATAAATGTATTTTAAGAGCTGAGGGCTGGTGTGAGCAAGGGCAGGTGGGCTGGGGCCCTGAGGGCTGCCATGAGTGTACAGTGGCAGGGGCCACAAGAGAGGCTAACCTGATGGACTGGGGCCAAGCAGCTGAATAAAAGGTGTTTAACCCAGTCCACAGCTGTGTCTCTTCTCTGAGCTGCCTGAATCTCAAGTGAACCTCCCCAGTCTGAACCAGTGACAGGACAACTGGCGTAGTTGAGCAGGGTGCTTCACAGCCCGGGCTAAGGCAAAAGCCTCATTAAGAGGAGCTGCCCTGAGCAAAGGGTTAAATGAAGAGACTGGCCTGCAGCAGAGCACTGCAAGAGATACATACTGCGCATAAATTCTAGTTCCTAAATCATGTCTGGAAGGAATACATGCTGCTGAGATAGCAGAGCTCTCCAACAGAAAGCTTGGGGCAGAAGGGACTGAGCTGCTCCCTGGCAAGAAGGCCTGTCGGGTAGTGATACAGGAAAAGTGGCAGGCTGCAGCTCAGTGAGACCATGAAGGTAAGAAGAGCAGCAGAGGAACCCAGACAGGGCCAGAGCCTATTCCTAGGGTTTCAGGCGAGGGTGTGGAGTCCACGCTGGAGCTACCAGCAAATCTAAACCTGAGTCCAAGTCAGAGCCAGAGGCAGGCCCAGGCTAGGCCAGGGTTGCTCCGAGGAAAGCAGCAGGTGGCACAGCCCACCCAAATGACTGAGTTGTGCCTCTCAGGGCCTGGGGAGACCGGCTTACAGCAACAGCATGGACAGTCTGGAGATCCCAGCCAGAGGCTGTAAGTACATAGAACTGAGGCGCAACATACAGGGCCCAAACGTTGGACAGAACAGTCACTGCCTGATAGCAGCAGCAGAGGCAGCGAGCCAGTGAGGTTTGGGGGGACCTCAGACTGACTGAGGCTGTGGGGCCAGCTAGAACTGGCGGTCACGGGGAGCCGGGAAACATCTAAAGCTGGGAAGGAACTCAAGCCAGGTAGAGGAGGCAGTTACTAAGGGGCACAGAAGAGAGAAAGGACTTCAGGCTATAAAGAAGGAGGCCAAGCAGACAGGAAACAGCTAAATGATGTGCTGTTAACCCTCTAAAGACAGTAATATCCCAATCAATAGTTCCAAAACGGAAAGGTTCCCTAGGAGGGGCAAGCAGTTCAGACCCAGGCCACGAACTTGCAGGACTACGTGGCTTCTGCAGATGGAAGATGAAATGCAGCTGTTTCATTTTGATGGGGGCAGGGCCAAGGTGACCAGTGAAGAGGAATGCTAGGGTACTGGGGAACTCATGTTGTGCTTGCCATTTATTGGTCCCCCATAAATGTGCATTGTGTGCTTGGTTTAATGGACAGTGGGACAAGCTGTAACCTGATTTATGGAAATCTTGAAAAGTTCATGGGCAAGACAACCTGAACAGATGGCTGCAAAGGTCCTACCATCAAAGTGAAACCAGTGACAGTGACTCTGGGTGTCGGTAATTTGCCTCCTCATGCACATCTTCCGGGTACCTGAGGATATCCTGGGGGTGCACATCCTCTAGGGGTTGAGATTGTAAACAATACTGTCTGGACATACCTGCTAAGAAGTGAGAACAGTTTGCCTTCATGTGAAAATAAGACAATGGATGTTCCTTGTGTTGCCATGTTACCTGAAGCATAGGTGGCAAAGGATTTGGCTGCATGAACAGTCCTGTGGGACATACGGTCATTTCACTGTATTGATGATGTTGTGGTACCCTGATTCTCTTGGTCTGGAGCACACTTCTGCTGGCCTCTGGCAGCACCTGGTGACATATAGATGGGCCATGAAGCCAAGGGCCAGGGACCAGGGGCCAGGGATGTCTAAGTTTTGAGAATGCTTGGTCAGGTGGGACAAAGGCAATACCAGATGCTATTACTGGGGAGATATAGAGGCATCCTCACCCTACCACAGTGAAGCAGTTATAGACTTGGCTGGGGCTTCTGGGATATGAGTGGTTTTATTCCACATTTAGCCCAGTTTTTAAAACCCTTGTAAAACCTGAGTAAAAAGGTGTAGCCTCAGGTAGGACAGAAGACGCCAAGCAGGAATTTAGGCAGCAAAGTAGGTGTGCAGCAGGTACACGTCCTGCAGGTGGCCAACCCCTGGCACCCCTATGAGCTAGATGTTCATATAAACACTGAGGGCTCTGGTTGGGATTTGTGGCAGTGCACAGAATGGCTGTGCATGTCTAGGAATTTAGACACAATTATAGGAGGGGGTAGAAATCCATTATTTCCTTATAGAGAAGAAGGTAGCGGCCATACATGCAGCCATACGAACCTTAATGGGGAGAGTCCCATAAACATGCAGGCCACCCATGCTGTGGCTGGGTGGTTACACTTATACGTATCTGTCCCTAACACAGGGATCACTTAAGTACCAATGCTGGCCAGGTAGCATATTAAGAGTGACAGAGTACAGAGTCCATGTTCCCTTTCTGCTGAGTTACAGCAGGTGTTAGGGCCAGTGAAGTATATAGACAATGTTGCGTCATCATCCCATTGACCTAAGGAACCAGAGAAAAATTCCTTACAGGGAGGGTCAGCCAGCAGTACCAGGAAGTACCTGGTGTGCAGATGGCTTGAGCCGTGGACCCGCCACACAATAGACGGCTATTGCGGTGCAGCCGGAAACAGACAATATTTAGTTTGATACTGGTACTAGACAGAGTAGTCAGTTGGCTGAGCTGAAGGCTGTCCTCGAGATTACTTGTGATTACTCGTGATTACTCTAGAGGAGGGCCTTTTTACCATATGCACTGATAGGCCATATATAGAGGCCTCACATTATGGCTTTCTATGTGAAAGGCAATAGGCTGGCTAGTTGACCATTGGTCAATGTGGGGCCAAGCCACGTGGCAAGACCTATGAGAAGCCCCACAGAATAGGATAAACAGATAAGCTAGACAGGCCAGGACACAGCTAGCACTCAGCCTTCAGAGAACCCATCAGGGCCACCTTGTACAGTTTTATAGTTTATGTACTGTACCAAAGTCCACAAGAAAGAAGAGAGGGCTTTGCCCATCGAGGACGGCCACTTTTCATTCCACACAAACGCACTGTCCAGAGCAGGAGACAGCCCAGTAGGAAAAAGTCCCTGTTTCAGATCTTTAAAAATGCTAGCGGGCCTGGGTTCAAAAGCGGGACTAAAGCTGGGGAGCTAAATTGGTGCCCAGTCTTGGGCCGGCCAAGTGTGTGTGCCAGCTTGGCCACAAGAAGTGACTATGTACATGAGTGTGTAAGAGCAAGGGACTCTGCTAAGGCCTAGAATGCATTTCCCTAGTACTGTGGTTGTGCCATGTGGGCACGAGGATCATCCTCTGGGCCCACATACCCACGAAGCAATCATACGCCATGGCCTGAAGTGGGTGGAGGAGAGTACAACATGGAAGCGCAAGATGGTGGTCTTTGGTCCAGGCTGTGGGGAGAAGGGTATCTAGGAGACAATGGGTTCTGTGGCAGCAGGACCCCAGCATAAGTTCATCTCCAGAGACACCATGTAAATAACTTCCGTAGCCAAGGTCAGTGCTGGATGGTGTAAATACAGTAATTAACATAACCAAGGCCATTACTGGCACATGGGCACCTTGTGTATTTGGTATAAATGTATTTTAAGAGCTGAGGGCTGGTGTGAGCAAGGGCAGGTGGGCTGGGGGCCTGAGGGCTGCCATGAGTGTAGAGTGGCAGGGGCCACAAGAGAGGCTAACCAGATGGACTGGGGCCAAGGAGCCGAATAAAAGGTGTTTAACCCAGTCTGCAGCTGTGTCTCCTCTCTGAGCTGCCTGAATCTCAACTGAACCTCCCCAGACTGAACTGGTGACAAGACAGAGAGGGAAGACAATATATGAATAAAACAAATACTATCAATTCATTCCTGAACATGATGGGAACTGTGAGAGAAATGACAAGATACTAAGGGAGAATACAATGGGGTGAGAGGTGCGGAGGACACCAGACCCTTATGAAGATAGAAAATTTTAGCTGAAAGCCTGAGAATGAGAGAGAACCATCTACTAAAGGTGAACCACGAGGAGGATATTCCAGGTGGAGGAGACAGCCATGGCAAGGGCCTAAAGGGGCTTAGCACCTTGGAACATCAGATCTAAGACCAGTATAATTTGATAGTTATTGTAGGATGAGTGACTCAGGAAAAGACTGTAGTGATAGCCAAGGCCTGGGTCATTTGCAGTAGTAGTCAATACTCCCTGTGTGATGTTTGGTACCTTGCCATTTGTAAGAAGTTAAACTCAGTTGCCTTCTGTTGTGATTTGTGTCTAGATGTCCCCCCAAAGCCTCATGCAGTCAGGTTTTCTCAGAGGTGGCTGAATCTAGAGCGTGTGATTGATTCTTAATGCAATTCTGGGATTAAGTGTAGATGACTGCTGGATCAGTCCAGTGGATAGGGTATAATATAAGAGGCTTGTCACCTGCTCTCTCATGGCTTTTGCTGTCTTCTGCCACCATGAACTGTTTACCCCTCTGCCATGTGCCACCTTGCCTTGGAGCCAGGCAATTATGGACTGAAACCTGTACAAATTGTGAGCTACATAAACTTTTCCCCTTTTAACTTTGGGTGTCCAGTATTTGGTCTCAGCAATGAGAAAAGTAACTAAAACATCTTCAATTCTTCCAAATGTTGATAATTTAATTTCTTCAGTTCATTTTCACTTCAGGGATGCCTTTTGAAATCAAGACAATAAAAAAAAAAAAAAAAGAAATCAAGACAATCAATCATCTGTGGTAACATAGGGAGGGTCAGAGGGGGTAAATACTGTCACTTGCATGGGAGAAGTGAATTCTGTTTATACCCTGAGGGAAGTTTTCATTATTATACAATATTAATAATGAATTTGTAGACCATCTGACAGCATGCTGAAAGCAGTGAAGATAACCAGCCATGCACAACCACATGACCAATTAAAAGCTACTGCTCTGACTGAAAACTTGACCCTAAAGGGTTAGGATACAGGGGGACTGGCTAATATGGAAGAGGCAAAGTCACCCACATGGCACTGAAAACCCACAGGGCTTGCTTCCTTCTTTAACCAAGCCAGTGCTATTCTAGAAAGCATTTCTCCTCCACATCCAGCACAGAGGAACCTTTGTTTTGGTGTAGAAGCCGTTGGAAATTTTGATATGCACTCCCAATGTTATATTAATCCTTGAAAGGTAGAAAATGTTTGCTTCACAGAGCTTTTTTTTCTTGTAGAGCTTTTGGCAAATGTGGTACTTTGTCACCACGTCCTGAGTGTTTAGGAGAAGAATACAGTGTCCTCATGCAGAAAGGAGCCTGAAATCCTCCTCTCCACATTTATGCACTGCAGAGAAAGGGCTCCTGGGAAACGCACACAGATGAAAGGCAGGACCAGCATGTGAAGTTGACAACTTGCACGTGCACTTCATTGTCTCCAGTTTGAAGGTAAGGCTTAGTGACTGTCACAAACTTGATACACTGCATGGATCCTCATTGATTCAACCACTTGAGTATAGAAATTACAGAATCTATTCCGAACACCTTAAGTGCTAGATGAAATATCTCATCACAAGGGGAAAATATGTGTTGTTTCTTAAAAGTATCTGGTCTGATAAAATCCACCTACTGAAAAGAACAGGAGTGCTTGAACATCATAAATGCCAATACAGTATTTAAAAGTCATATACTTTACTATATTTACTTAAGTTGTGTTTACCTTGAAGTATTTTTACTTAAGGAGAAAAGGAAGAGGCCAATTTTTTACAGTTAAGGACATACTGAGCTCTAGAACATACGACTCCGTAAATCCTTCTGAAGATCCTTTTCATGAATTTAAAGAAACTGGAAGAAAGAAAAAGACTGAGGGATAGAAAGTGAGCTTGCAGAGCGTACGTGCTTTCTTGAGCAAGCTGTTTGTTCTCAGCTCTGTGCCCCACCCAGCTTTAGTCACTAGCTGTAACATCAAACAGGACCTTCTGTTGGGAGGGACACCGATGAGGAGACTGTACAAGTGGAGAACAGCATGGGTCTGAGGAGCACATCCGGCTCAGAGAGGCCTCTACAGAGAGGTCAGAGGCCTCTTCTCTGATTCCTATTTGTTGATTCTGTGATTTTTTTCCCCTTCCTCCACTTCTATTCATTTCTTCATTCTTCGTTCAATTTGTTGGGTGCCAGACCTTGTCCTAGTCATCAGGGAATCCTCTACGGACTTTCTCATAGTTTCTGTGGTTTTCAAGAATAAAAGGAACTGTACAACTAGCAGGTTCTTCTGGTGTGTAGGGCAGGTAAATTCCACTTGAATTTCCTTTCGCTGAACCAGTGGAAGGGGCAGCCTGGCCTTCTCAGAACTCCAGCAAGAATCCACTGCCATGGCCAGACCTCTGGAAGGGTCTGCCTCAGGCAATCCCAGGAAGGGATTGTACACCTTCAGTGTTGAGCCAGAGCCACTGCAAAATGAGAAAAGGATTCAGAACGGCTTATTGTCATCCTCACAGTGATAGTCCCTGACTAAATACTGCAAACTAGGAGTGGCCCCAGAGCCTTTCCCAAATTCTGTTCGTGTAATATTAGTTTCAGAGATGACACTGGGTGTTTGGGGTGCATCTTTTAAGATGCCCTGGGCCTCAGGGTTGTACGAGTGTTTTCATGTAAACAGATATTTTCTTAAATTGAGCGTCTTATGTACTTCATACCTATTCTAGTCCCAGTCCTACTATTCTTTTTCTCCCCATCCCAGTCCTGCCGTAATGAATCTACTCTCAAATAAATTTGGAAAGCATTGTTTACCATACACAGTACCATATGTTCTTAAAGATGCTCCACTTGTATATTCTGGCTTATACATAGTGCGCACGAATCTATTAATGACTTTGAGAGTTCCCGTAGTAAAGAGATCCTATAGTCCTATTCAGTATCTATCCCTCCTATATTGAGCCATTGAATTTTTGAAAGAAATACACATTTAATATCTCATAAGATATTCAGGGATGCTGGTTAGGAACTACCTCAGAATATTTATGTAGGGATATGCTCATTATTTTGCAAAATTTTCTTGCGAACTAATAATGTATTAATTAGCTTTGCATCATTGTGACAAAATACCTGACAGAATCGACCTAAAAGAAGGAGAGGTTTATTCTGGCTCATGATTTCGGAGGCCTCAGTCCATGGTAACCTGGTCTCTTGCCTTTGGGCTTGCGGTGACGCAGCACGTCTGCGTGTGGCAGAGGGTGCTGTACACTGCATGGTAGCTGGAGAGTGGCCAAGAGGAGCCACGGTCTTCATATTTCCTTCACGGACACATCTCCAGTGGCCTACCTTCCTTCCGCTAGTTCTGCTTCCTAAAGTTTCCACTACCTCCCACTAACATTAAGCCTGTAACACATGAGCCTGTGGTGGATATTTAGGCCCAATAACTGTTTTCTTTTCTGGAATTAGATTCGTTTTCAGGTTGTACCAAGCTCTCTTGCATCTCAATAAGAGAAGCATTTGAATATTATTCATACCTTAGTATCTAGATTATTAGTTCATCGATTCATCTAAGACTGAGAAAGTACTTACTGGGTGCTGGGAGTACAAAGATGAGTGAAGTGGGGTCTCCTCCTCTAAGAAGCCAAGGAGGGGCCGAGACTTACACAATCCTGTGTCTCAATGTGATTTGATAATTGCTGTAAAACAATAGCACAAACGGGGACAGCAGCTCACAAAAATACCCTTTGACGGTTACACTTCAGCCAAAGCAGTTGGTCCTTAGGGAAAGGCTACTTGTGATATTTTCTCAATCTTCTCTTTGTATCTGGTAGGAGTTGTGTATAAAGTAAATGCTCAATATATATTTGTTACATAAATGATACTTCAGGAAAAATCTTGCAACTTAATTGATGTATATTTGGTTATAATATCTGTTAAGGATCATTTATGAAAAACACTTTAAAAAACAAAAGTAGGGCTTGGAATGTAGCTCCGTGATGGGAGTACCTGCCTAAGCAGTCACAAGGCCCTGAATTCTAATCCTGGACTGCTAAAATAAGCAAAACCTCCAAATGTTATATTAACTCCTCTCTCTCTATTTTTTTCTCCACTTACAAATACTGGTCTTAATTTAGTGGGATTCTTAGAAGGTCAAGTAAGAATGTACCTACAGCAGCTATTACCTTCTCGGGCCTGTAACAAGTAGCCAATAGACTACAGTTACAGTGACTGATACATTGTTCTTTTTACCCACAAAGTTTCCCGAAATGACATCCGATTTGATTGAAAAGGTCGCTTAGAGCTTTATTCAGCTTCACCAGGTGTTCTCTTGCTGGTTAAAAAACATAGTTTTGAAGGCTAGGTGAACATAGGAGCTTTTATCAGAGCCCTGGGTAAGACTACGCATACATCCATGTATAATACAGCACACACTACCCACACAACACAGCACATGCACCACTATATTCCCAGCCACACACAGTATACACATAGCACCCGTATACACTCACAGTAACATTGCCTTGCACGGAACACATTTCACATACACGTACCTTTCTCCTTCCATTCCTGTAGAGGACCCAAGAGCAATTCCCTAAATGGCCTTCCCAGAATTTCCAGTGTGATCTTACTGTACAGTGGTGAGTTTCTCCTGGGAGGTTTCTCCTGGCTAGGAGGTATTGTTTTGAGACACACAAGAGGCTTGATAACTTGAGAGAAAACCCATAAGCACCCATCTGTGAGACCTGGCATCATGTTAGGACCAGGACCTGTGAGGTTTCCATTTCCTAGGGGACTCTTCTGAGCATTCTCTTTGAACCCAGCTCTGCTTTCTGCAATATAATTAGAATTAACTCAATTAACTTATCCACCACACTAATCTCAGTGTGCCCTATAAGGTCATTTTGAGCCACATCTACCTTGATATCTCTGCCTACCCCTGGACTACTTTCTAAACCAGAGTAGTCAGGCAAAGTTTCTGAGTGACTTATTACATACACAGATTCTCTTGTAAAAATCTCTGAGAATGGGACCCACAAAGCTGTGTTTTTAAGACTTTGGGGGATTTAGGCAACTAGTACGATGTGTAAGTGCACTGTGTTACAGTGCTTTGCTCAAGATCTTGCTCACAGTTAACATTCCATGTTTATGGAAAGAATGACCAACAAGAGGGCAGGGCCTTGGGTAAATAAGACATTGGCAGAAGGAGAGATGCACATAGGCGCACATGCCATGTGTACTGCCACACACAGTTTCTGCGCAGCAGAAAATGGTGCCTATAATGTAGAACCAGGGGACTTGAGAGCCAGACATTGCATGAAAGAATTAGCACCAAAGGGTTATAGCAGTGCTGGCTGCTCTTCCTGCCCGAGGCTCATCCTGTGGAATAGTGCAACTGCTGACTGTAATGATCTGGACTCTGGTGGTTGGTTGCAGATAGCTCCAGGTTTATATTATTCCGCCCAAAGGATCCCAGGGGAAAGTAAAAGCATCCATAAATAAGTAAAATAGCTTCTGGTATCCATAAATAAAATATGAGGTAGGAGGCTGATAGGCTCCACTTGATGACATAAACTCCCACAGGCTAAGCATGGCGACCAGGCAGTGGAGGTACTGTTACTCTGTCTTGGATCACTCACCCATACTTGGGCCAGGTGACAAGCCTTGTGATTAGCAACTACAACAAAAACCGTTGGAGTGAGAAGAGGTAGTTCCCTAAAGGGATGGTTGCTACTGCCAGAGGAATGGCTCTATTTAAGCCAGGACATTGACCAAAAACTTTAGGCAGCCATCCAGTCCTAAAAGATGCTTCCTGTCTTTGGGGTCACAGCTTCATAAGCCTCCCCACTGAGAGATCCTTCATCTTGAAATAATCTTCACAAAGTACGTTTTTATGTTCTGAGAGCCTAAGATGATAATTCAAAGTAGCCATTGTTAGACTACATTTTTTTTGGAAGTTCTTTCAAATGAAAAACATTTTGTGAGTTTTATGGTACTCATTCAGTGTTGAAGTGATGCCCCCCATTTCCTCAAACCTACAGTAAAATTGAAAATAAAATAGTACCAACAATATCCATTAACCTTCAGAGTCAACAATTTTACCATAGTCACCTTCTTTTTATGTATATATAAAGATAGCCACATATAAACCAACCATGCACACAAAGATACATATAATTTCTTTATATAGAGATAGTGTTATGGCTTACTCTAGATGTTTCCCCAAAGCCTCATGCGGTAGGTGAGGCTTTGCAAGGGTGGCTGGATCTAGAGTGTGTGGTGCTAGGATTAAGGGTGTGTGATAAATTACTCCACTGATTGGTTTTACATAGTTCTGGATATGGATAATGGGAAGGTCCAGCCAGTGTGAGTGTTACCCACCCTGAATGCTACCTGCCCTAAGAGCACACAGCATGGGTAGAACGTAAGAGACAGAAAGGGGGGTGCTCTGGTTGCTGCTGCTTCCTCACTACTTTGTTGCTTTGCTGCTCTCCCACCTGCCCTGAGCTATTTCTCCTGTGTTGCCCTTTGTCATACCACCCTGCCTTGGAGCCAGCCAGCTATGAACCGAAACCTCTATAAACTGTGAGCTACAATAAACCTTTCCTCCTTTAACTTTGGGTGTTGGGTGTTTTGTCTCAGCAATGAGAAAAAAATAACCAAGACAGCCATATATATATATATGGCTATATGTACACACTTAACACACACTTTTTTAAAAATGCAAGTTAACTGTAGGTGTAATGACATTTTGTCCTTCAATATTTGGCCTATTTGCTAGGAGCAAGGCTGTTATGGTTTATATAAAATGTCTCCCCAAATTCTCACGTACATAAAAGGTGATTGGATCACAAGGCCATGCTCCTCATCAGTAGATGAATTCAGTAATAAGTTTAGCAACTGAGTGAGCTATTAGGCGGTCGGAGTGAGCCACGAGGACCCCGACCTGAAACGGTATACTCTTGCTCCTGGTTCCCCTTTCCTCTCTCTGTTTCCTGCACACCATGGCTTAAGCAGCTTTCTCTGCTACATCCCTCTGGCATAGCCTGGAGCCAGCCAACATAGATGGGTAACTGTGGGCCTCAAATAAACATCTCTTCCTTTGACATTGTGGGTCTCAGGCATTTTGTCCCAGCAGTGGGAGAGTGACACAAAGGCCATTCACCTGTGTTCCCACAGTGTAATTACTGAGCACAAGCTAGTTAACCCCAATATTTTTATCTAATGTATGGTTTGTGTTCAGATTTTTCTCATGTGTCTCAATAATGTCATTTAAGGTATTTTTCTCCCTCCTGCTCTAGTATATAATCAAGATCAACCCATTGCATTTAGTCATCTTACTTTTTTACTCTCCTCTCTTTGTCTTTCATATCACTGATATTTTTGGAACCCAAGTTCCATTTGTATTGCCAAATGTGCTTTTATTTAGATTTTAGTGATTCTTTTGTTATGATTAGAATTAACATTTTTGGCTGGAATATTTCGCACTTCTCAGTGCATCCCCTTCTGGGCATGTGATAACAGAGGACGCAATTATTTGGTGACATTAACTTTGATCACCTGTTAATATTGTATTTGCCAAGTCCACCACTAACAGTGCACTTTTCCTGTTTAATTAATGAGTAATTCATATGTATTCATGTGAAAATCCTGTTTTCCAAAACACTCTGTCCAAAGGTGTTTTTAAAAATCTGAATTGGTTGTTAGTATGGTGGTTGCAAAATGATGACTTGCATAGTTTCTTCTATATCTATTAGTTGATATTCCCTATAAAAGGCTTTTCATCTACACAACATTAAGATTTTAGTTTTAGTAACAATTAGCAATAATTACTCAATGCGTTATAGTCTGTTTCTGTCATTATTCTTTTTGGTGTTCATATTTACTGAAATGTGGCCAAAGGCTCTTCAAGTAGATACCTCTGTCCTTTTAAGACAGTCACATCAGTGTTTGAGTGTCCTTACTGTCTGGCAGACGATGTTCCAGACTCTGCACCCTAATCCTGAACTCAATTGGCTATTTCTCCAAGGAGACTTGATTCTTTTCTATGGAGAATGGTATTTAGAAACCAAGTGTTCTGGCTTGACTGTGTCCCCAAAAGGTCATGTATTAGAAACTTAATGCCAAAAGTCATATGCTAACAATATTTGAAGGTGAGGTCTTTGAGCTAATTAGGGTTAGATGAAGTCATGAAGATGAAGTTATGGCACTGATGGCGTAGAAAGTGATCTGAACTCGCAGACCTTCCCCTCCTTACTATCTCCACCCCATGCTGTAACACAGCCAGAATGCCCTCACCAGATGTAGCACCATGCTCTTGCACCTGTAAGCCTCCAGAACCATAGGCCAAATAAATCTCTACTCTAAAAATGAGCTGGTTTCAAATATTTTGTTATAACCACCAATGGACCAAAACACCAAGGTACAGGTGGTAGGTGTGCTCATGGCACTGTTCTCAAGCTCTATAAGAAGACAGAGCTGAGGGTACATGTATGTATATACATATGTATGTTTACATACACCCATGTATCTACAGTGACTTTTAGATTTATCTATTTATGTTTAAAAACAAGAGTTTATACTGATACTTCCAATTCTAATCCCAAACCATAGGGTTGATTCTATTTTTCTCTCTTTCCATATCTCTTCAACGGTGAGAAACCATATAAGAGAGAAAAATTAATTTTGAAGACCATAATTTAGGGATCAATTCAGTAGTGTATTACCAGAGAGGTTTCACTGAACACATAGAACCCTGGAAACCATGAGAAGAGGCTGCTTTTTCCTCTGAACATTATAGAGAGCCCTTTCTAGTCCTCGCTGCAGACCAGGAAGTTTATATTTGTAATCCCAAGGAAAAGTTATTGGAATTCCAGTAAGTTAATTCCACAGTACCACTTCCAGTGCAACCCATGGCAAGAATAAAGACACTAAGGCATATTTACAGTTGTGGGGAGCCAAGGGGGTCCTAAGTCGGCTAGTATGGTGGCTAACTGGAACCAAAGGGTTTGACCCAGGGCCAAAGCCAGGTTTTATTAATTTGTGAAGAGGGGACTAGCTTGGGGATGAGTGACTGTGAGAGTGGTGGGAAGTACAAGCTGGGCTGGGTAGGAGGCCTGAAATCACCTCTGCAACATGCAGAGAGAAAGATATGGAGAAAGAGTAATCTGCATGACACAATGAAGCAGTATTTAATGTTTTGGGGTCATTGCTTCAGCTCTGATGTGTAATGTTTTAGGCCCTGGGAAGTCATAGCCTCTTATTTTGAGGCTCAGTGTCAGCCGACAGAATGGCAAGTGGCCCTCCCTCTCACTCAGCTCACACGTGCTTCTTGAGAGCTACAGATCAGGGCACCACAGACCTGCTGCCTTGCTTCAAAAATTACACATCAGCACTACCGCTAGAGTGATTTGCACCGCTTAAAGTTAATTGAGGGGTTAAGGAAATATCCCAGCCAGCTTTGTATATATCAATACATGGAAATAGGGCCAAGTTTAGCCAAAATGGAGTTCACTGCTCTTCTCTTACGGAGAGTCTCCAAGTGGTCCTCCACAAGCATGAGCCGGCTTTTGGTGTTGTTTTGCTGTAAGTGCCATTTGTAGTTGATAAATGTTCTCTGTTTTTGGAAAGGTAAGAGAGAGGACACAGCCTGAGTGGTCTCTACGGGAATTTTTTTCATCAGTTGATTTTGCAAGCATTGTGTCTGTAGAAGGAAATGCTACTCAGTAATAAAAATGAATGAACTAATACTCAATTCACAACATAGATGAATTCCACTATGTTGAGCAAAACAATCAGACATACAAAATGATCAACACACATCTCAATGTAGTCCACTTATTCAAGATAAAGAACAAGCCAGACTCATCTGTAATTACAAACATCAGAAAGTGATTCCTTTGGAGGGAGTTGGGGACTGACTGGAAAGGAGCACAGGGGGATTTTCTGGGGTGATAGAAATACTCTAGATCTCTGGGTGTTTTTTTTTTTTCTTTCTTTCTTTTTTTCTTGTTGGTACCGGGAATTGAACTCATGACCTCATGCTTGCCAGGCAGGTACCTGTGCCACTGAGCTATATCCCTAGCCACATCTCATTTTCACTTGTGGATCCACAGGTATATTCAACTGTCAAATGTCATTGAATTGAGCACTTAAAATTTGTACATTTTGTATATGAAAATTATACTTTCATGAAAAAGAAAGGTATGAAAGTATAAAAACAACTCTTACTAGTTATTAAGCCTCACTCATAATAGGAGGATGCAAATTACAACTGTAGTGATATCACTTTTACCAATATAAACAGAAAAAAGTCAAAAGGTAGACAACATACCCTGCTGATGAGACTGTGGGGAGATACACATTTTCATTTGTTAGTGGAAATGCAAAACAGAACAGTTCCAATGGAAGGGAATTTTATATTATCTAGGAATAGCTATATTTACTGCTGGTAGTATTAATTTCACTTTTGGGAATTTATCCTCAATGCTAGATTTTCAAATGTTCTTGGGTTTATTTATGGGCTTGCTATTCTACTATTATGTTCCATGGTTTTAATTACGGAGGTTTTATAATATGTTCTAATGTCTAGTAGGGTGAATTCACCCTCTATGCCTTTCTTTTTTTCAGTTTTTTTAAGCCATTCTTATGTGCTTTACTTTTTAAAGTATCTGTGAAGTTGAAAATGAACTATTCTAACTCTAGCAACAAAAATTTACCTTTTTTTTTTTTTTTACCAGAACTGCACTACATTTATAATATGAAGATAAGTGATCTCTCTCCTTTTCTGTGTGTGTGCATGTGCATGCATGTGCTTGTGTATGCATGTGTGTGTGTGTGTTTCACTGGGGACTGAACCCAGGGTACTCTACTACTAAGCTACATTCCCAACCCTTTTCCCTATTTTGAGTCAAAGTCTTGCCAAGTTTTCCAGGCTGACCTAGAACTGGTGATTTGTCTGCTTCAGCCTGCTGCAAAGCTGAAGCCACCATGCCTCCCAGTGACAATTTTTATACTATCCAAGAACAAGGGATGTCTTTCCATCAATGTACCTTTACATCTTTTAGGAATGTTTTAAAGATTTCCCTTGTAATTTTTACACATTGGTTGTTAGCACCTGAGTATTTTATCTTTATTACTGCTGCTCCTATAAATGCGGCTTTTGCTGTCATCACCCTTTCTGTTGCAGTTTGTGTCGGGAAATCTCCTCGAAGCCTCGTGTAGACAAGGGGAGCGGGCTTTTGGAGGTGGTGGTCTAGAGTTTCTGACTGGTTTGTTGTCTAGTGCTGGGCTTGGCGGTGTGAGTGCTGCACCACCCGGGAGCCAGTAGCCTGCATACAACTTAAGGGCGAGAAAGGGCCTTGCTCCATCCTTTTGCCCCTTTTGGCTCTTGTTGCTTTTTGAGGGGCTGGGGATATAGCTCAGTGGAATAAGCGCCTGCCTAGCAAGCGCAGGGTCCTGAGTTCGATCCCCAGCACTGTCAAAAAAAAAAAAATGAGAGCTGCTTTTTGAAACCTTCCATCGCCATGAACAGCTGCCCCTCAGCTGCACTATCCTGCCTTGGAGCCATCCGATTATGGACTGAAACTTCCACAAACTGTGAGCTAAATAAACCTTTCCTTCCCCACTTCTGGGTGTCAGGTATTTTATCTCAGCAATGAGAGAAAAGTAACCAAAACACTGTCTAACTGGTCTTGTGTGTATTATATGAAGCTATTGATTTTTGTATGTTAATTTTATCTCTTGCCCTATTACTTAATTATTTTATTGTTTCACATGTACCATTGGATATCTTAGGTTTTGCAAGCATATTGGCATATCACCTGCAGATATAGTTTTACTTCTTTTTAACAATTCTTATGCCTTAAATCACCTCCTTTTGTTTAATCACATTGGCTGATACATGCAATACAGGGTGTTAAGTAGTTGTAGAGATAATTGATATCTTTGCCATATACTTGACTTGAGTGGTAATGTTTCTTATTCTTCTTTAGTTAAATAAAATCTGGCTTTTGGAGTTAGATTTTTATTTTTAATTTTTTTGAGGAAATACACCGTTTCCTGTCTTATTTGGAATGCCTGTTGAATTTTATAGAAAGCCCTTCAACATTTATAGAAGGAATCGCTTCACTATGTTAGTTTCCTATGGCTATAATGAATCACTGAGGATGGGTACATCATAAAGAAGAGGTTTACTTAACTCACAGTTCTGGAGGTAAAAGGGCAAGGTGCTGGCATGGACTCAGCTCTGGTAAAGGTTTCATGGTGAGTGACATCATGGCCAGACCATGTGAGAGGGGGGAAATCACATGGTAAGACAGGAAGCCAAAGTGTGAGGAGGAGCCAGTCTTTCAACCTTCCACTAGGCCTCACCTCTGAAAGGTCCCACTTCCTCTTAATAGCACCACACTGAGAACCAAGCTATGACTATATGAATCCTTGAGGGACACACTGAAACACTACCCACACCCATCACACCAAACACTACCCATACCCATCACACTGCTCTCCACTCATTAAGGTGGTGCGTTATATCAACGGAATTCTGAATATTGAACAATTCTTGCATTTGTGACATAAATTCTATATCATAACGATGTATTTTTAACTTGAATATTAGATACTGTTACTAACGTTTTACCTAAGTTATTCTTGTGTCAATAATCCTAAGTGAGAATGATTTTTAGTTTTTTGGTATGTGCTATATTTGCTAAAGTTAAGTAGAAAGGTTAACCTTGCTTTATAAAAGATATACAAGTTTTTCTATACATTCTATACTCTGGAATAATTCATGAGCATTGGTCTTATCGAATTTTGAAGATTTAGTAGGATTCCATTGTGAACCCAAATGAGCATGATAGTTTATTCAGTGGGGTACTTCTCAGATACCTCTGTCAAAATTTGCTTGAACATTTCTCACTGTGGGGGCAATTTTGTAAAATTGCATTCCTAAGAGGTTATCTATCTCATCTAAGCTTTCAAATTTACTCATGCATTCATTGTATAATGTAGTTTCTTGGGCTTTAAAATTTTTCCTCCTTGTTAAAAGTAACTTCCAATGTTCTTTTTTGTCTTCTATTTTTTTTTCTTTTTTGCACTTTTAAATTTTATTGGTACATTTTAGGTACATACAATGATAATGTTCATCACAGAGAATTTGTCCCTGTGCATGAAATATCTTATTCCTTCTTTTTTCTCCATTCCCCTTCCCTCCATTTACCCCCTCTTCCCTTCCTCATACTTTGTGTCCTTGATTAAGTTAGCCAGTATGTCCCTCTGCCCAAGAAATCACATTTTTATTTATTTAGTTGTATTATTTTTAATGAATAAATAAAACAAAATATTAAGAGGATAACAATAGTTAGTACATTGTGTATCATTATCTTCAAAGTAGATACTCAGAGTACAAGTCATAAAAAGATTCTTACAAAAAAGAAATAGATACCAACACAAAACTTTCTTTTGAATGATCTAAGATAAATTAGTAGTATGACTGAAGCAAATTAGCAAATATATTAAAATATTTTTGAAATAACAAAGTGTGCAATTTGAGGGAGTTTTTGAACTTCTCCCTACTTCCCATTTATCTCCTATTTTGTCCTTTATTTGTACATTTATATACATTTTGTGTTTCTTATATAAGAGAAACCAGGCAGTTTTGAGCTTGTGTGTCTGACTCATTTCACTTAACATTATGTTCCTAAATTGCATCCATTTACCCATGAATGCCTCAACTTTATTTATGGCAGCATAGTACTCCATTGTATATAAATACCACACTTTCCTTATCCATTCATCTGTTGATGGACATGTACACTGTTTCCCAAATCTGGCTATCATGAGTTGTGCTGCTATGAGTATGCATATATCCTTGGAGTACGGTGATTTTAACTCTTTTGAGATGATACTTAGGCGAGTGTCTGGATCGAATGTAATTTCTATTTTCAGTTTTTGAGAAATCTTCATACTGATTTTCATAGAGTTCCTTTTCCCCCACGTCCTCACCAGCACTTTTTATTATTAGATTTTTTTGATGACAGCCATTCTTTCTGGGGTAAGATGGTATTTCAGTGTAGTTTTACCTTGTATTTCTCTGGCAGCCAGTAATGCTGAGCATTTTTTCACTCATTTATTGTCCATTTATGCTTCTTATGAGAAGTATCTATTCATGTCAGTTGCCCATTTTGTGATTGGATGTTTTATTTTTGGGGGGGTCTAATTTTTTTGAGCTTTTTAATCTGTTCTTTTTGTTGTTCTTTTTATTTTGTTGAAAAAAGGTAAAGCACAATTTCATAACAAGATGATATGAGAACAACAATAGTTAATACATTGCATATTATTATCTTTAGTTACTCACAGTACAAGATATGGGCATAAAAATTCTCCAATCAGTGTAAGTGCAAAGCTTCCTTACTGTGAAATAAGAGACAGTAACAGTGTAACTAAATTGCATTTTTTTCTTCTTTTCCCTTGCCCCATCCTAGTTCCTTTTGCCTTTTTACTAATTTCTTCCTATTTCACAGTATCTATTGTACATTTTATTTTATTTATTTTTGTGTTTTTGAGACAAGGTCTCGCTATGCATTTCAGGCTGGCCTTGAGCTCACTTTGTAGCCCAAGCCGGTCTTGAACTTATAATGATCCTCCTGCCTCAGCTTCCTGGGTGCTGGGATTACAGGGGTGCACCACCATGCCCAGCTCTATATTGCACATGTTAGACCTTATTTACTCTTTCAGTTTCTCATATCAGGGAAGCAATACGATGTTTACACATGTGAGTCTCAGTTATTTCACTAATGAGTATGGTCTCAAGTTGCATCCATTTACCTATAAAAGTCTCAAGTTTATCATTCTTTATGATGTTAGTTCTTTGTCCGTGGACTAGCTGGCAAATTTTTTCCCCATTCCATAGATTGTCTCTTCACTTTCTTGTTTCCTTGTCATGCAGAAGTTTTAAAATTTGTATTATCTTATTTGTTGACTTTTGGTATTATTTCTTATGCCATTGGGATTCTGTTCAGAAAACCCTTGCCTATGCCTTTGTTTTAAAGAGTTGTATCTATTTTATCTTCAAGAAGATTCAGTGTTTCTGTTTTAACATTTTGATCTTTGATTCATTTTGATTTTGGTTTAGTCCATGGTGGAATATGTGGTTCTAGATTCAATTTTCTGCTTAAGGATATCCATTTCTCCCAGCATCACTTATTAAAGAGGCTACCTTTCCTCCAGTGTATGTTTTTGGCCCCTTGTCAAAGATTGAAAAATTGTATGTGCCTGGAGGTTTCTGCTTCTACTATTCTGTTCCATTGATCCACATGCCTGTTTTTGTATCAGTATCATGCTGCTTTAATCACTGTAGCTTCATAGTATAACTTGAAGTCTGGGATTGTGATGCCAGCTACTTTTATGACCCAGGATTGCTTTTGCTATTCTGAGCCTCTTCTGATTCCATATAAACTTTAGGATTGTTTTCTCTAGCTGTGTGAGGAATGATGTTGCTATTTTGATTGGGATCTCACTAAATCTTTGTATCAGTTTTGGAAGAATAGCCATTTTGATTATGTGGATTTTCTCTACCTAGGAA
This sequence comes from Dinomys branickii, assembly GCA_004027595.1. Classification (NCBI taxonomy): domain Eukaryota; kingdom Metazoa; phylum Chordata; class Mammalia; order Rodentia; family Dinomyidae; genus Dinomys; species Dinomys branickii. Next base: position 28,217 of record PVLD010020232.1, read on the forward strand.
CAGGGAATATTGTTTCATTTTTGTTGTTCCTTCTCAATTTCCTTTTTCAGAGTGATATAATTTTCACTGTAGAGGCCATTCACTTCCTTAGTTAATACCTAAGTATTTAATTGTTTTTTGGATGCTACAGTGAATGATATTGTTTTTTAAATTGCCTTTTCAGTGAATTTACCATTAGTATATACCAATGCTATTAATTTTTGTGTGTTTATTTTGTATTTTGTTATACTACGGAATTTGGTTATTATTTCTAGTCATCCTTTGGTGGAGTTCTTTTGGTCGTGCAAGTAAAGGATTATGTCACTTGCAAGTAATGGTATTTTGACTTTGTCCCTTCCTATACATACCCCTTTTATTTCTTTCTTTTACTGATTGCACTGGCTACTGTTTCAAGGACTATGTTGAGCAGGAGTGATAATAACGGACATCTTTTTCCTGTTCATGGATTTTAGAGGAAAGACTTTCAGTTTTTCTGCATTTAATATGAGGTTAGAAGTTAGTTGATTGTAATTGGCTTTCATTAGGTTGACATAAAGGGCTTCTATACCTATTTTCTTAAGAGTTTTTGTCATGAATGGATTTTCATTTTTGTTGAAGGCTTTCTTTTTGCATCTGTTGAAATGGACATGTGATTTTTCTCCTTGCTTCTGTTTATGTGATGAATTACATTTATTCACTTGCATATGTCGAACTATCCTTGCATTTCTCCAATGAAACCTACTTCGTCATGGTGAATGATTTTTTTGTTTTGTTTTGATGATTTGTTTCATTCTGTTTGCCAGTATCTTGTTAAGAAGTTTTGCATCTATGTTTATTAGAGAAATTGGCTTATAGTTTTCTTTTTTGATTGGATCCTTCTCTGGTTTTGAGATCAGAATAATGTTAGCTTCTAAGAATAATTTTAGGAATACTATTTCCCTCTCAATTTCATTAAAAAGCTTGAGGAGAATTGATCTTAGATCTTCTCTGAAGTTCTTGTAGAATGCAGATGCAAATCCGTCTGGTCCTTTTTTTTTTTTTTTTTTTGGCGGTACTGGGGATTGAACTCAGGACCCTGCGCCTGCTAGGCAGGCGCTTATTCCACTGAGCTATATCCCCAGCCCCTGTCTGGTCCTTTCTTAATTGGTAAGATTTTTTAAATTTTTGTTTTTGTTGTTTTTTAACTGCTTAAATTTCATTGCCTGTTATTGGATTATTCAAGATTTTAAAATCTTGGTTCAGTTATAGCAGTTCATCTCTGTCTTAGAATTTCCCTATTTCTTGAGTCCTGCAATTATTTGACAGTGGATTTGGGAAACTCTGTTATGATTTCACCTTTTAAAATTTTAATTGCATTAATTTTGTATCTTTTCTTTCCTTTCTTGGGGTAAGATTGACTGTTGGTGTATTTTATTTAATCTTTCAAAAAACCAGCTCCTAAATTTATTGATTCTTGGTATTCTTTTTTAGTCTCCATTTCATTTATCTCTGCTCTGATGTTTATAATTTCCTTCCTTGTGCACCCTCTGGGTTTGGATCGTTGTTGTTCTTCTAAGACCTTGAGACAAATCATTGGGCTATTCATTTAGGCTCATTCTTTTTTTTTTTTTTTATGTGACCTTTCACCACTATAAACTTCCCTTATAGGCCTGATTGGGCTGATTTTATTGTGTCACATAAATCTTGGCATGTTGTACTGGTTTTATCATTTCATTCTAGGAACTGCCTTATTTCTTTCTTCATTTCCACTGTTATCCATTGATTATTCAAGAGTGTGTTGTTTAATTTCCATATGTTTGCATAGTTCCTGTGGTTTCTTTTGCTGTTGATTTTTAGTTTCATTGCACTGGAATCTGATAATATGCATGGTAAAGTTTCAGTTCTTTTTCATTTACTTAGGCATACTTTCTTAGCTAGTATGTGGTCTATTTTAGGGAAGGTATGCATGGCTGAAAAGAATTTGTATTCGACTGTTGGATGCAAAATTCCGTGTATATTTATTAAATCCATTTGTTCCAAGGTTTGGTTCAACATTGATATTTCTTTTTTTAATTGCTATTTGTGATAGTGGGCATTTAGATTTCTGCACTATAATTGTTTTGTTGTTCATCTGATCTTTTATGTCCACTAGATATTATTTTATGAAGTTGGATGCACCATTGTTTGGTGCATACATGTTTATAATTGTTATGTCTTCCTGTTCAGCATTTGTATTAACCAACATATATGTCCTTCTTTGTCTCTTTAATCAGCTTTGGCTTGAAATCCCCTTTATCCAAAAATAGGACAGCTATTCCTGCTTATATTTGGATCCTTATTGCATGGAATATTGTTTTGTATCCTTTTATTTTTAGTCTATCAATTTCTTTTTGTGTTAAATGTGTTTCTTATATAGAGCATACTATTTGATGTTTCTTGATATATTCTGCTTATCTGTGTCTTTTGATTGGCAAACTGAGTCCATTTACTTTGTTATAATTGATAGATATTCACTTATTTCTCTCATTATATTCATTTCCTGCTGCTGTTTTTCTTTCTTTCCCTTCTCCTTGATTGCTAACCTTAGCTGATGTATTAATTTTATTGAACATTTTGGCACCGTTGGCTTAATTGTCTCCTCCTAGGATATCCTTGAGAACTTTTTGGAGTGCTAGCTCAGTGGTAATAAATTTCTTTATGTTTTCTTTATCACAGAAGTGTCTTATCTCCCCATCAATTTTTGAAGGATAATTTTGCAAGTTATAATAGTCTGAGTTGGAACTTGTTTTCTTTAAGTGCTCAAAAGATTTTTATTCCATGGTCTCCTTGCCTTTCAGGTTTGGTTGAGAAATCTGTTATCATTCTAACGGGTTTTCTTTTATAGGTAACTTGTTGTTTTTCTCTAGGAGCCTTTAAGATTTTGTTCTTGTGTTGTGTTTCTGGCATTTTAATTATTATGTGGTGTGGAGAGGTTTTTTTTTTTGTTCATAACTATTTGGCGTTCTATATGCTTCACTTATTGGTATATCAAATACTTTTTCCATATCTGGAAGGTTTTCCTCTTTGAGTCATCTAGAAGCTGTTGGATCCAGTTTTTGTGTCCCCTTATTGTTTTTAGGGCGTCTCTCATTAATTGGTCAATGATGTCAACCTGTCCTGTACATTTGACACTCTGTCTTCACATTGGTTGTTTCTTTTTTTTTTTTTTTTTTTTTTTGCGGTACTGGGGATCGAACTCAGGACCCTGCGCTTGCTAGGCAAGCGCTTATTCCACTGAGCTATATCCCCAGCCCCTAAATACTGTTTTTTTTTTTTTTTTTTTTTTTTTTTTTTTTTTTTTTTTTTTTTTTTTTTTTTTTTTTTTTTTTTTGCGGTACTGGGGATCGAACTCAGGACCCTGCACTTGCTAGGCAGGCGCTTATCCCACTGAGCTATATCCCCAGCCCCCTTACATTGGTTGTTTCTGCTATCCATATTTTCAATCATGTTTTTGATCTATATTTGTTCAGACCTTTTTATGGCCTCTCATTCTTTTCTGTTCTGAGAATTCATGTTTTGTATCTCTTACTTTACTAATTGTCTGTAAGTGTCTTTTCTGGATATGCTTATTATTTGTTGCATTAGGTTCACCATCTGACTATTTATATCTTCCTTAAATTCATCAAGTACCTCACTGAGCTTTTTTACATCCATTAGTAGCCTGCCAGACCTATTTGATCCCTCCTCTTCAGTGCTCTCTGAACCAGTTTTGGGGGACTTGGGAGATTTTGGAAGCATTTTGTTGCCATGTCTTTTCATATTATCGTATTTGTTTGTGTGTCTGTCTCTGTGTTTGTGCTGGGGTTTGCAAAACTTTTGACCCATTGCATCATTTTTGGGAGAGAGTCCACGGTATCATTTATAACCCCCAGACAATCCAGATATTGGCATAAAGAGAAAACCAGCTGTCAACCACTACTATGTTAGCTTGGGTATAGTAGTAAATTCAGCAATATCAATGGCATCAAATTTGGACTGGATTTTGACAAAACCTAGGAACCACTCGTGGGTAGCCCTTAACCAAAACAAAGAGGACTATGATTTAAGTGAAAACAATTAAGCCACCCTTATATTGACCTACATAGTAGTGCAAACCACTCTTTTCTGCTAGATATAAGCAGCAGTGCTAGAATGCAAGCATGCCACAAGATTAGATGCCTTCGTCAGGACTGCACCCTCTCACTGTTACTCATATTGTACCTGACCTCCCACAGCACGATACAGGCCCTGTGATCTTCCCGGTCTGAACCCGGGCCTTGCAGGGTATTTCAGGAGATCCCTATTTAGCTAAGTCCCAAGTCTGTGTCTCACCTAGTCTCTGTGGTAGGCTATCTCTTCAGTCTTGAAGTGAAGCTTTCCTTCTGGATGTTGTTCTCTTCTTTGATCAGGTTGGTGTGTTTGTCATCTCCTCTGTTGCCTGTGCTATGGAGAACCCAGGGGCTGGGGGCTGGGACTGGGTCACTTGGTTCCTGGTCCTTCTTGCTTGGTGCAGAGCCCAGGCCTAGTTCTATTATTTGCCTGTTTTGGAAAATGTTCTATGAATTTCTGTTTTAGTATATATTATTTTTTCCTTTTTTTGGTTGACTTAATTGTTTTGCCAGTTGTTTTGTTTGCTTGTTTGTTTTGAGGCAGGGTCTTGCTATGTAGCTCAGGCTGGCCTTGAACTCACAGTAATCCTCCTACCTCAGCCTCCCAAGTGCTGGGATTACAGGCGTGGGTCACCACACCCAGTGTGGTGGATTGACAACTGGTGGTCCACTTATAATACCCAGCTGAACTGAGTAAGCGTGGTGCTGGATGTGGGAGGCCCACCTGGATTGCTACCAGCGGCATAAGAGGCAGAACTGGAGAAGAAGAAGACAGTTGGGAGCTGGTAGAAGCTGTTAGGAGCCTGTTGGAGGCCAGGAGAAGCTGTATGGAGCTGTTGGTTCTCTTGGAGGAGCTGTCATGCCGGCTTCCCTGATGAACTTGGCTGTTTTCATCCTCCAAGGAACTCAGGACCTTGTTGCTGAGAATGGCTTCAGTTCACTGCTCTGGTCCTTATTCTGAGCATCATTTCCTGGCTCCAGAGGGGAAAATGGCGCACCACACAGTCTCCTGGAGAAGCCTGTCGTGTTGGCTTTCCTGTGGGACCTCAGCTGTTCTGATCATTGGAGGAGCTCAGGACCTCAGTGTTGCTGAGGATGGCTGTGGGGGAGCTCTGGTTCTTATTTTGAGCATAGCTTCGTGGCTCCAGTGTAGATCCCTTCGCCTGCTGGCACAGATCCTTCATCCCCCTGACAGACTTCCTAGATTCCACCGCTGACCTTTGGGCTTTCCCAGCACAGATCTGTGAAGCAGGCCTGCACGGGACATTGTTGTGGGCTCTGGGCCTCCAGCTGGATTCGTGGGAGGCACTGTTATGGGCACCTAGGTCTTCAGCTGGACTCATGTATGACATTGTCGCGGGATCCAGGCCCTCAGCTGGATTCCTTGGTCTTAGTGTGTGAACAGATTTCCTGCACTCTTTTGTATGTCATTCTTGGGGTGACTATTATAAATAAACTTATAAAATATATGTCCTGTATCATACTGTTCCCCTTGCAACAAACCCCAAACCATGACACCCAGCCACTGATTACTACTGTAATAAATTCTCATATACAGTCCTTTTGTTTTTACTTTGTTTAAAGAAAAACTGTTACTATAGTTTTTATTTTCACTTTCACCTAAGTATTGTTTAATACAGAGTGTTTTAATTTTTACCTACAAAGCCCTTTCAAACATTTTATTACACAGTAATTCCCGCCCTTGTCCATGATTTTGCTTTCCCTGGTTTCCATTTCCCACAGTCAATCACGGTTTAAAAATAACAAGTGGAAAATTCCAAATGTAAACGTTCAAGTTTTAAATTGCACTCAGGTGTGAATAGCCCGATGAAGTCTCAGGTTGCCCTGGCCCCTCCCACTGGCTGTTTCCCTCCGTCTAATGTGTCCCTGCTGTGTGTGCTGTCTTCCCCTCAGTCATTTATTTTATTTTATTTTTTTATTTTATTTTTTTTTTTAATTTTAGAAACATAAAAGTACAAAAACATATTGACAAACAGACACCCATTATCATAGAAAATAGTACAATCACAACTAATCTATAGACAAGGTGATATGGTCTCAACAGTAGTTGTTGCTTTATCCATTGATATCTTCGAATTGTAGATGTATGGACCCATATACAGACATG
>PVLD010020233.1:0-34426 GCA_004027595.1 Dinomys branickii
TGCACATATATCAGAGTGATATGATGTTTTTAGATCTTCTGGGAAAATACCCAGAAGAGGAATAGCTGGTTTAAATGGAACCTCTAGGCCTAATTTGCGGAGAAATCTCCAAACGGCTCTCCACAGTGGTTGCACCAGTCTGCATTCCCACCAGCAGTGTAATAGAGTCCCTATTTCTCCACAGCCTCGCCAGCATCTGCAGACAGATTTTTATATGAAGGAGAAATAGCGACTAGCTTCCTCAGTCTTCTATTGTCTAGCCCGTCACCTCCAAATCAAACAGAAAAAATCTGAGTGGTGAGATTTTTAAGAAAAAGTCTCATTTCTGTTATCACTCCAGATATTATGATCTTTCTCTGCACATTTCCAAAAGCTTAGAGAGAGGAGAGAGATGGAGTGAAAAGTCTTTCAAGCTGGACAGAAGAAGGGAGTTTTCTGTTGAGAGGGCTGAGAAGAGGCACAAAAGGAAGATGACACACTGCCCTAAAATGAACATGTCCCATCTGACTCGTCACTCAGGCGCAGCTGTCCTGACAGAGACTTCTCCAGCCATCCTTTTCTCAGATCATGTATTTCTACCCACTAGAAAAATTGACATTGTGCGCTGATTGTGTTGTAATAAACATTACTCGCAGTGTCTTAAAATTGTCCAAATACATACAGAAATCTATGACATCTACAAAGTGGGCAGTGCCCCTAAATCAATTGGTTCTGCCTGTACAACGATATGGAGTCCTAGATAATTCATAACTACTTTGAATACAGCGGGGGAGTTGAACATTGTGTGTGGGGACCATAGCAGAAGGGAAGATGAAAAGCAAGTTCTGAGTAAAATTCACACAATACCCATAAAAAGATCGGTAAATATGCATTTCCATTGATACGCACAATTTTCTTTCTTTTTTTTGCCACTTTCTTGATTTCATGGAACACACACTGAGGGCACATGACCACTTCTGCTGTGCGTGTGCCTGGACTGGGTGCTCCTCAAGAGCCATGTTGCAGAGTAATAATGCAGTGAGGTGTAGGCGCAGTTCTCATATGGGAGGGTGGGTGTGTGGTAGCCAGACTGGTGACTATAAAAGAGGAGTTTTTAGAACATTGGACTTACTGCTGCAACTTGTTGTATTTTAGGTCAAGAAAACATTTTTGTGAAATTATTTCATTTCTCCATTAATTCAACAAACTAGAAGCACAAATATGCCCGGCACTACCTGAATACTGGAAATAATGTGATGAGAAAAGTTATTAGTTTTTCATTGATTATGCTCTAAAGAAAGAAAAAGATCTTCAAATAAGTGATAACAATTAAATGTGACAGATGCCATGATAGAAAAACCACAGGCACTTATGGAAATGAGAAGAAATGTTTATAGCTCTGTCCATTGATTAGAAGGTCTGATCTAAGCCTTCTGGAAAAATATTATCATCTGGCTTTTAATTTGACCGCTTCCTTCTCTAGTGAATTCAATTGACTTTTTATCCTAGAGTGTTAAATATGTGCCTGATCCTCAATGAAAATAAATGGGGAACTTGCATAGAAAAGCTTCCCACTTTAAACTTTATATCAGTGATACAGTAATACATGAGAGTTGGAAGTCTTCTGACAGGAAAGCATGTGTTCCTATGTCCTTGTTAGGCAGAATTAGATAGATCTATAAAGATAATTTTTCATGGAGAACATAAAAATTTCAATTAAGATCTCAGTAGGCAGTTAATATAGAACATCTAAATGAATTATTCTGCATTTTTCTTCATCAACAAATTGCTTCACAGGGTGACAATCACAAACCACTTAGTCTGGCAGGAAACTGAGCACATACCTTGCAATCATGGGTAAAAGGGCGCAAGCTGATGACCCTGGCACTGGGGGACATCTGGCCAGGGAAGATGTGTGATAGGAGTGGGGCAGATGAAGTGGATTTCTGTGATTAAGATCACCATTTTAGCACAAGCGTCTGGGTGCCAAGAACTTGACAGCATGACAGATAGTGAGAGAGAGGAAGCCAAGCTAGTTAGAGGTGGCCTTTGATTCACGGTTGCCAGCCAAACATAATTTGTGGGTAGCAGAGCAGGCAAACTCTCACTACCCACACATGCTCATTCTGGAAGTGCTCTCAGCCAGGTTACCTCGCTGGAGCTCTGTGGCTGGCTTTGAACTGCAATCACTGACTGGTTGTATGCCAATATCTCCTTTTAAATTGTTCTAAAGTACCTGCCTCACTTGAAATGGTTGGCTCTATGTATGATTGCAAAAAACCAACTACTGATTATATGTATTATTCCAGACCAAACTCCTTAGCAATGGCCACTTACACAGCCTAGGACACCCTGTCCTCAGATTGTCCCATGGCTGATCCGCCTTTGTCATCACGGCCTCATTTTAAATATCAGTTCTTTAAAAAGTCTGTTCTGAGTTCCTATTTTAAAAATTTAGACAATAACTTCCCTCCACATTATTTTATTGTAGCATGTATCAGTTTTTGGAATCATCTTAAATTTTTCATAACTGGGCAATTATTATAGGCATCTTCCTTCTGGCCTGGAAGTTCTGTGAGAACAAAAAGCTCCTTTGAGTCTTCATTGGACTCTCAGGGCCTAGCAGACTCACTGGCACTTACCTCACTATGTTCTTCGAGAAAGGGATCATAGAAATAAGCCAAATGCCCATCCTAGAAAGGGAATATAGAAAAGATGTCCGTTAACATCTAGATTTCTTTAATGAGAAATACTATTAAGCTTTACAGAAGTAACAGAGAAGGCACATTAACTGATCTCCTTGCTAGATAAAAGGTTCCATTTTCTCTTAACTTTTAAATTAATTTAACTGAACTGATAAAAATGTACATTTTCTCTTAAGTTTTAAATTAATTTAAAACCAGCTGATACATTTGTGTGTTTGTGTGTTCCCTAGGCATTTGAACAACATTCTATGACAGGTACTTTAAGACGTGAAAGAGAATGAAAGTGACACTTGCCGTTTAAAACTGTAAACCGTTTTAAATTGAAATGCTTTCTTGCTTCTAGTCTTTGGAAATAGCACCTACTTCTCTCAGATATAATGATGTTTGTGGAAATGATGAAATATAAGACTAATGAATGAATAAAGAAGAGAAGAATTAAGAGGTAAGAGTTAGAATAACATATGGCCAGTGGCCAAATTCTATGAGTTAGAGTGTGAGAATTTGACTGGATGAAGTCTTTGACTCACAAAGCAGTTTATAGTCATTTTCACCCAATAAGAATTATTGTTTCCTTGAGCTGACGTATGGGTTACTCATCATGTACAATTCCAGGAAGCCCTTCTATTCATGGTCTCCATATGGTCAAAGTCCAGACATTGAGAATATTATCAAATTCATCACCTCCATGAAATATTTTACTACTTGCTTTGTAGGAGGTAATTCATCCTAACTCTGAACTCCCAGAATGCTCTATTAATCCCTTGCCTGTAGCACTTAACCTTCCCATTTTAAATCACCATTATTTATGTCTATTTTTGAGCTTTTCTTTTAGACTCTCAGCTCATCAAGGGCAAGCTTCATTGCTGATTTATCTGAGTAGCCAATCTCCATTAAAATGTCCCATAATTCTTTCCTGGAGACTTATGATATGTCAGGTATGATCCTAGTTCTGGAGAAACAATTGTGATCAACTTGCACAGATAAGACACATACCGTATTGGCCCATATTTGAAAAGTTTAATAACAGAGAATAATATTAATGGCTGTCATTTGTCAAGCACTTCAGCCAATTTAACAAAATAATTATCTTAGGATATTATAGTGAATGAACACATAAGTTTTCCACTCAGTGGATTATGATTCCTCTTTTAGCTGTGTCACTCCCTGGATGTGTTACTGTAAGGTTGATAAAATGCAAATATTTGTCTCAGTTTTTGTGCCTACAAATAATGTTGAACAACAAACTATACCACAGCAGATTAAATAGGATTAATTAAGCTCATGGGTCTGTGTGTTGCCTAGATAGTTCTGGTGAGGCTAGGGTGGCTTCATATTGGCTACTTCATGTTTCTGTATTGAGCTGGTGAGTTACTTGGATGGATCAGTCCAGGGCAGTTTTACTTGGGCCAGCTCCTTTCTACTTGCTCTCTCATCCTGGACAGAAAGCCTGGATTTCTTCACAGGTTGGTGAAAAGGCCCTGATGTCGCTAGCAGGAATATGTAAGACTCAGAATTGGCGGGCTGGGGATATAGCTCAATGGAATAAGTGCTTGCTTGGCAAGCTTGAGGTCCTGAGTTCAAGCTCCAGTACCACAAAAAATAAAAAATAAAAATAAAAATAAAAATAAACCAGAATTGGCATGGTGGCACTTTGGGGGTCATTCTGTTAACTGAAGGGGTCATAAAGCCAGCATAGATTCATGTGGCAGACAGACATATTTGTATGACAACTGCTGCAAAATCACAATGCATAGGGTCTGGATCCAGGGCATATGGACAACTGTTGGGTGTTCTTTTTCTTAACTTCATCTACTGCAACCTTCGTTGGTAAAATTGAGGGGAAAATATATTCCCTATCTTAGAGATGGATTGTAAAAATTACATGAGATAATGTAGAAAGAGCTAGAACTGTTGTCTTACATTTAAGAAAAGCCTGATAAACGTTGAAAGATTAGTTATTATATAATTTACCCTTACATCCAACCACATGAAGATATTGCTATAATTCCCATCATATAAATGAAGAAATTCAGCACTCATGTTATTTGTCCCAGATTATGTAGTTATGGGGGGGACACGATTTAAACTGGTTTGTTTGACTTCAAAACTCATAGCAGAGACTTCCTTTCTCATTTTTGTTTACATATTTGTTTTTGTTTGTTTTCCTTTGGACACATAATTAAACTAGCTTCTATCCTCCCTTACTGTTAGGTGAGACCTGACGCACATGATTAAACTCTATGGTCATGAACTACTTGCATTCTGGCTTATGAAGACTTTCTGTGCAGGGTCTTACTCACTTTTTTCTGTTTCTATAAAAGGAGACACACAAGCATACTGATCTTGCAAGTTATGTGATGAAGATGAAAGAGTCACAGGTTTGGAAGACTTTGGGTTTTTAAATATTTACACATAAGAGAAATTTCTCCAGACTGTGAACTTGGATTTTAGATCTTAGTGAGCCAGAGTCAAACTTTTTGGTGAACAACAAAGAAGCTCTGGAGTTTGTAATATAGTTCAGTTGCAACAAACTACCAGCTTTAACAAATTCTAGTTGTGTCGTTAGGTAATTATAGTTAGTTGTTCCTACTTGTTTGAAACTGATACAGATTTTACTATTAAAACACTGAGTTATACAACTTAGATAGTCATAACTTTAATAAACGGTATTTTGTACATGGTAGGTACTCTGTCATTTGTTGAAGAAATGAGAGGTTTCCAAAAGGAACCATATAAGCTTTCTGGTCACTTAACAATGCACCCTTTGTTTTCTCTGTCTATGAAAGATCCATTTAGTCTAATGAAAAAATTAATAATGTTTTCAAGCAAAGTGAAAAAATTTCTAGATGATTCTTTCTACATATTTGTTTCAGAATCTCTGTGTTCAGTTCTGAGGACATTATCAACAATTGGTGTTGGAAATTCTTAGACAATTCTGAAAGTAGCATTTAAGCACTGTTTTGTGGGGAAAAAAGAAGTAGAATTAAAATTGAAGAAAATTAAAAGGTGGGGAAAAGCTAGTGAAAACATCATATAAATCAAAGCTTCAACTGAAAACAAACAGCATGAAATTTACACTTCCCTCCCACTGGCTCAGAAAGAGAAGTCCGTTCTAATGGGCACCATTACAGAAGCTCTAGTGAGACCATTAGAGCTTTATTTTATGACAATTACATGAAACCTTGGATACTGACATTATTTAAAGAAATTTCCCTCTGCCTTGCTGGGCCACAGAGTCATAATGGGTTAATGATGTAAATCTGGAACCATGGAATAAAAAGTCTAGTTACTTTCCTTAAAAGGAAGAATAATTATCATACATAAAATCCCAGTGAAATAGAATCTAAATTTCAGTAAATTTGTATTTCCATTTAGTAGCTTCACTTTAACAAAAAAATAATAATATAGCTAACATTTAATGAATACTTCCTATTATGGTTTGTGTCTAGATGTCCCCCCAAAGCCTCATGCGTCTTTTCAGAGGGACTTTTCAGAGATGACTGGTTCCCCGAGTGTGTGATGGTGATACTAAGTGTGTGATGTTAGGATCAAGGGTATGTGATTACTAAGTTAGTCCTCTAATTGTTTTGCCATAGTTCTGGGTAGGAATAAGGGTGCCCCACCCTGGGTGTGAGTAAAATATAAGGGACAGAAAGAGGGCTAGTGTTGCTTTTTGCTTGCTGCTGCTGCTACTTCACTGCTTGCTGCTTTCTGCCTGCCTTGCTTTACCATGGACTATTTATCCTCTGTGATTCCCCTCTGCCATGCCACCCTGCCTTAGAGCTAGCTATGGGCTGAAAGCTCTATGAACTGTAAGCCAAATAAACCTTTGCTCCTTAACTTTGGGTGTTGGGTATTTTGTCTCAGCAATGAGAAAAGGAGCCAAGACACTACGTGCCAGGCACTTGAAGTCGAACTAGAAAAAAGCAAATAAAATCAGGTTGAAATAAGGGATACTACAAAAGTAAAGCTTTTTGAAAAAGGAATATCTCAGGGATATTTTGGGTAGGGGGAAAAGATCATTGAACTTAGTCCTAGGCCGAGTCTCAGTTCTGATACAGGCAAGCATATTTGCCCCTCTGATCCTCAGTTTATTCATCTGCAAGCTAGAAATGATGCCTTTCGATGAGGGTCAATGAAATAAAATATGTCAAGGTAATTTTCAGGCCATAAAATAGAGGGCACGTATAATTATATCAAAATTAATCTCTAAAATTTATACACATATCTAATAACTTTATTCACAATGAGTACTCGCAGGAGCAAAGAGCATAATGGAAGTTGGAATGAAACCGTAAAATATTTTCATATGATGTTCACCTTGAAGGAAACACCCTGCAGATCACAGATACTCATTCATTATTCTATAGATGAGCAAAAACCCATAACCAAATGAACATATTACACTGAAAACCTAACTCCAAAACAAAGTAAGGGACAATAGTCCAAGGCACCTGGTGTGGTTACTGTGTCCATGCTGGAAAATAGCAAATGAGATAATTCACTAATGTATTTGACTTCTTCCAGTAAGTCATTGCACGCTTAAGAGAAGTGGCTTATGCCAGTTTTACTTTTCATTAAATATTCATATTTACTAATGGAAATTGTTCTGACAAATTGGGTAAAGTGAACAACTTACAAATTTATGCCTCAAAAAGAGAAGTTTCAGAATTCTCAGCGAGCAAGCTAATGCTTATATCATTAACACTCCATTGATTTTATAATTAAAATGCTGGAACATAAATATAGTGTATGTTTTAAATGTTGTGATAGCTGTTTATCTTGATGCCTAGCTCACAAGCCTTCTGATTGCAGGCATCCATTAGCCACGCAATATGCTTATGGGGTTTCATCAGAGGATGTTCTTTCAATTCTCTGGGGTAAAATCCCTTCCTTGTGTCACCTATAAGGAAGAAAACATCAGTGAACTATTCTTGAATTTAATAGTTTAAAAATTGTTCCAGAAGACTGAATGATTGGAAATTTGTATCATTTTAGTGTCTTTAAAATGAACAACTGAAATATATTTTTCACAGTTCTGAAAGCTGAGAAGCCTAAAATGTAGCATGTTTGACATCTGATGAAGGCTGTTTCCTGGACCAAGAGTAACTGTATTCAAACTAAAATATCATAAATGTGAAAACAGACATAAGGGGGGCAAGAGGAAACTAGAGTTTCTGGCGGGGGGGAACTATGAGACAGTAACTTAACCTTAGTCACTTGATATTAATCCAGCAAAAATTTACAGAGCATTTAATATATGTGCTAGGCATAGTGCTCAGGACCAAGAGATGAGCCAAAGAACACACAAATGTGCTCAGAGTTCCTAGGCAAACAATCAAAGATGAACACACACTATGAGGTACACAATAAATGTGAGGACAAGTCCACAGGGACCTTACAATCAGGGATGATGACTTCTGCTGGCCTTGAAAATAAGTAGGAAGTTGGAACTTCACGGACAGTGGTAAAACTTGTGTGCACTGGCCAAGAAATAAGGAGTATGGCATGCTCCAGCTTCAGAGACAGTGTAGACAGTGTACTCCATTAAAACTACCGGTAAAAGCTAACATGCACTACAGATGTGAATCATACAGATAAGCAAAAGTGCTGTATATAACTGTGTGCTGCAAAATAATCACATTGCAAAGTAAGAAGAAATATTTGAATTAATTTTAATAATATATTTTATGTACTTCAATATATTTCAGATATTATCATTTACATGTATAATCAATGTAAAAAGATGGATGAGACACTTTATATTATTTTTATCATACTAAATGTTTGAAATTCTTGCTGCATCTTATACTTTGTGCAGGTCTCAATTTGAACTAGACACTTTGTAAGCTTCCAAAGCTACACGTCTACTGCATTGTACAATAAAGGATTAGAGAGAAGATGGAATTATCTTTTGAGAAATGGAAAGGAGCAAATGAAAGGAGTCAAATCCTAAAATTTACTTCTAATCTGCAACCAAGTTAATTATCTTTAAGGTTTCTCAAGTCTTAAAATCCTGTACTTCTAGACTATCTCAATATAAGACCACAAAGAAATGTCCCAAACTGATTACTCTCATTGTAACTTCTCTGAATTTTCCTTTTAGTCACTCCCTCTCTTTCCCTACTCCTCTGTCCTCTTCAGTATAAAGGTGTCTATAGTGCCTGTGACCCTAGGAATGCCACCATGCCTACATTTGCTCACACGTGAATTTTTATTTAAAGAAACTTCCAACTGTAAACATTTGGCAAGGCTTCTGTTTGCCAGCATCTGTAGCACTGACCTACCAGCAACAGCACATTATTCTTACCTTTTGGAAGCAATCATTAATTCTTCATCGTCCAATCATGTTGTTTAGATGTGGCTAGCTACGCTCCAAGTCCAAGGACTGGCAAGCCTCTAGACCAAGCTTGTATTCTCAGCTACACGGATTGGTTTAGTGATAGGCACATGGCATAAATCATGTTAATCATGTTTAATCAAAGCTCATTTGGTGAATTTTATTTGAGCTATTGAAATAGAAGTATGTTTTACAGAAGTAGTCTCTCTCTCTCTCAATAAAATAACTGGTATGATAGACTATAGAATTGGGTCATGGCCCTGCCTTGTCCCTTGTCACTATAAGGGGAGATCTTGCCTAAGAATGAGCAAACAGAGAAATGCGGAAGAGGTGAGAGAATTAGACATAGGAGTAATTCCTTTGTGTTCCTGAGTCCACTTGTATCTGAAATCAAAATATACGCTCTTGGTCTTACGGCTTTTGTAAATTAACCTCTCTCTTATGTACTTGTCTGTCTTTCTCACTCTTTGATTCCTTGAGTTTCTACACTTGCAATGAAAACAGCACTTCATTGGCTAAATTGTTTAATCTCATTGTTGTCAACCAAAAAACATATTTTTCCTGAGTGGATTCCAGAATTGGATTTCTAGAAAACTTTGTTTGATAGAGAATTCTAGACTGGGAAGTAACTCAGTGGTAGAGAACTTCTCTACCAAATATAAAACCTTGAGTTTTATCCCCAGCAACAAGAAGAAGGAGGAGGAGGAAGAGGAGCAGGAAGGGGAGGAGGGGGGGGAGGAGGAGGGGAACGAGAAGAGGGGGAAGGGGAAGGAGAAGGGGAAGAAGGGGAAGAAAATGAAAAAGAGGAAGTAGAGGAAAAAGAGGAAGAAAATTCTAATATCTATAACTATATGCACATACATATTTCTTCTTATGAGTTTCTATTTATTTATTAATTAATAAATTTGCTCATTTTATTCCACAAATGTTTGCTGCAAACACTCTACCAGGCGATATGTTCTGCTTTACATATTATATTGTGCCAATTATTTTATGGTGTTTCTCATGCTCCTGTGATCTTATGGCAGGCAAAATACTGAAAAATTCCAAAAATAAGTTTGAAAATAAAAACCAAGATATTTATGTTAAAAAAGTTTTTATACTCTTTAAAGTTGTGTAAGTCTCATGCTTTTTCAGAAAGAACAATTAATTCTTGCAAACTCCTTTTTTCTACCCCATTTATGTACATTTCACATTAATTTCATCCATAATTTTCGGAGTATAATTTTGAAGCACTTTGGAATTGATTGTCTCTCAAAATTGTGACTAGAATTAATAGGCAGTTGAAGAATATACTCACAGCTAGACTTTTCTGTAGTGCTTCAAAATTAGTTAGGATGATTATTTAAAATACAAATTCCTGGGCTTCTTTGATTTATATGTAGTGAATTAGAGGTTTTTTAGTAATTATAAAATTTATATTTAAACCATGTCTCTTGGAAAATTATATGCAGTCTAAAGTCTTACATTACTTGATTGAACAGGGAGAAATTCATAAGTATTGCATGATATAATGAAGGGGTGAACTAGCTTTAGGACCTAGATCATCAGCACTTATTTAATCTGTTCCAGTCTACTTAATGGCAAAGAATTATTTTTAATTATCAAACATTTTACATCTAAGAAATATTTCCTAAATATTACTCACATGTTACTGTGTGAAAAATATTATTAATCATATGTGAACACTGTAGATTTTAATGACTGTTTGTTACATTTAATTACAGAGTATGCAATTCAATGATGGGTTAGCTGATCTATATTAATTTAGGCTGGAAAACTTGAGCTAATATTACATTCTTAAAACAATAACAAAAACCTTGTGCTTAACTATCTTTTTATATATTCTACTCTTAAACATTTTGGCCAAACTTGTTTTTATGTTAGCTTGAGATACTTTTGAAGTTTATCTCAAAATTTTTATCATCTTACAAAAATAGTTGATACAATAGAGCCCTATAGTAAGACCTGGAACTGGAAATATGATATCGCAATGTAGGCATAGCCACCTGAAGTTGAGATTTGGACAAGGGGACTGAAAGAACCTCACATCACAGTGGATACTTAGGATACTTCTTTTCTCAGTTTCATAAGCCAAGTGGAAACCTTATTGTGCTCACAGTACTTTCTATGCTGCAGCAATGTTAGTACAAATTTATAATTGGATAACATAGCAAACTTAAATACAGCAACTTGGGAAATGACTTTTCTCATCAAGTACTGTGTTAATAGTCACCCAAAAGTTGGGCTTTGATTCCAGCTAGTTAGATTACTTGTACCAACTCATCCCTTCCTTCAGAAAATGTTTGTAAGGCATCTCCAATATATCAGACTCTGTCCCAAGACATGTGTTAGAATGTTGAACAACATGAACATAGTTTCAACCTCATTGAAGTTATTTTTGGTGACTCTACTTATCTCTCTGTCTGAGCCTGTGTGGAAAGACCTAGAGCAAAGACTCTTAATTTTCAGAAGAACTTTATTTTAGTTCCTATAAATTACAGCTCTATTAGTTAACTAGATGGTGCATCCAATATTGAATGGTACTATCTTGTTTTACCCACTATGGTCCTATGAATCTTAGTCCAGTGCCTTATATGAGGAATATATAGGCTATTCCATTAATTATCATCACTAGAATTTAGGTTTTTGTAGAGAATCTTGCTACAGATAGCTCAGGATGATTGTGCCTTTTACTAGGTTACTATTCCAATCTGCAGCATGCATAGCCCAAGTTAGTTCATTACAAGAAGTATAAATATTCACACTGCCTCCCCCTGAATAACTTTAGGAACAAGAATTCTGTTTTGAGAGACAACTGTGACCTCAGCTGCTTGCTGGATTCTATCAGCCAATGTAGAAATTATGATCAGTACTACTTACAAAGATAATTGGACCAGGCTAAGCAGGTGTGAATAATTGCCTGCCACTTGAGAGCACGTGTTCTGAAGGAGCAAAGACTCATAGAGCACTTTTCGGTGATTGTAAGACCTGCCAAATGGCTGTCATCATGGATAACGAAGGTCTGATAAATCTCCGTTAATTATCCAGATATCTATGTGGTGCGATTTCCACTGACAGGAAGATATGGTTTCAAGGGTTAGCACCTAGGAGAGCCCTCTCTGTCTTTTCCAGTTTTATAAAATAATTAAGGAGAAGACAGAACTGGTGGAATGTTAATGCCGTGAGAACACTGTATGGAATTGAATTTAAGGTGATGCTTTAATAAAAGAAGTCAAACAGTGCTTATCACATCTGCATGCTGCATTGTTACTTTTGGATTCTTTGATCTTGGGGAGGTAGATTTGTTGAGCAGCTTATGCAATTCTTTAGTGTCCTCCTAGGTCTTGGCATCACATTCTGCCCATGGAGATGCAGGGTTTTGAATTAAGTATTAATAGTCTCCATCAACATTGGGATGAATTTGATATAGCATTTTCCTTTTGTAGAGTCAAACTCTTTCCCTCACACATCTTGAATCTATCATAAATTAAAGTGGCTTCCACAGACCTAGCTACAATTGAGCTGGTAATTGCAAGAAAATCAATAAGGTTAACATGAACATGCTCACACTGTATTAAGTGTGAAGCACAAGTTTATATTTGACCTTTGAAGCCGTCTCATGGGATGGCTATTATTAAACTCATTTTACAGATTAAGAAATTGAGGCTCAACTGAAGACTGGTTGTGACTTGGAAGACATAGATGTAAATCCAAATTTTATTCCACTTCATCCAATATCCTGTTCCTTTCCCAAAGTACTACCACTCAGAAATTTGGCTTTTGCATCACGTGAGCTCCAAGTTTTACTCTGAACTGTCTTTGGAGATGCAACAATGTGGGAGTTAAATTGAAGTGTCAACTTGATTGGCTTTGGGATCCACTCAGCAATTGATGGGGCACACTTTTGGATGTGTCAAGGCAGGAAACGGAGGTGTGGCCTTCGAGCCTATGTCTGGTATTTGTACCTCCTTGTCTGGCACTATGTTCCTATCTGGCAGCATATTACCCCACTATGCCCTTTGGCCATGTTGCTTCTGCTTTGGAGCCTACCATCCAGATTCTGAATCCCCTGAAACATGAGCTCAATTAAACCTATCCTTTGAGTTGTGGGTGTTGAGTATTTTGTCTCAGCAACTGGAAACTTGACTAATATAAACAGTGAAGTTAATAAAAATGCAATGTTTTAGTAGCAATAATGTTAGCATGTTTTAATGTAGAGTTTGTAGTCTGATATCTGAGTTCAAATCTCTCTCTTTTTTGTTTTTGGTACCAGGAATCAAATTCGGGACCTCATGCTTGCCAGGCAGGCACTTGTGTCGCTGAGCTGTATCCCCAGCCCCTGAGTTCAAATCTCAACTGTAGTCATTACTAATTGTTGACCTTATGAAAGTGATTTATATCCTCTAAGGCACAATTTCCAGATATATGGAAGGCAAATATCTTTTTATAATGTTGTAAGGTGTGGCAACTGCATCCATATAACAATATGATGATAATGGTAACTACTATGTTGGGATCCTAGATTATTAGGCCTCAAGATAGTCTACATATATTATTTCTGAGCATTGAAGTAATGCTGTGAAATATTTATTTGAACTCCCAACTTTTAAATGGGACAATGAATACTAAATAGGATTAAATAGGAGAACTTATGTGACTTGCTCAAGATCAAATGGTCTTTGAGAAGCTGTGTTAGGATTTGGCCTGGAATAAACAGTCATGTCCTTTGCTATGTTAAGTTGTTACAAAATGGTCTTTGGAAAACATTGAAAACTTCAAAAGAGCCTGGACAACGAATGAATTTGAAGTCAACTATCAATTTGTTCCCTGAAATCCTTAACCTTCCATGAATGCCTAGCATATCTTCCCCATTGCTAGCCATAACATGATTATCTTTTGAGGAACTGCCCCTTTCCCATTGGGGACTGAGAATCAAAAATTTTCTGCCTTTCTACTGTAGCAGTCAAAGGAATCCAGGAGGTCATTGCAGGCTCCTTCCTTCAGCTTCTTTCTCACCACACCAGCATAGCCACAGGTGGGCACTTTCTTCTAGAACTGAACTGCAGGATAGACAGACAGACACAGTCTACAAGACAGTAAGAGAAGGAAAGACAACGCAAATGAACTGGTCAGGAGATTATTTAGTACCTCCTTCACAAGATAGGGAAAGGAGTTTCCTTCCCTGTTTGTTATCCCATTCTGGAGATGGATCATCCAGCCTTCCCAGCAACTCCGTGGGAATTCATTTTTCTCCAATAGCCAGTGTTGGATTTTGTTGACTACACTCAAAGTATCTTATTACATATAGAAGTTTTTACCATATTTCTTTGATTTTAAGATGCCATAAATTGAATGTGAATCACTGAGTTTTAGGAAGCAGCAGTAGGATGATAGTCAGCATTCAATATATACAGTTGCATTGTGGTTTGAGAAACGGGAAACATGAAAAGTGAAACGTAAAAAAAAAATGTGTTCGAACTGAGAAAACAGAGTACTCATATTATCATTATTAATCAATTATAGCAGGATAATAATTATGACAAATGAGCATTTTATGTGCATAGAGCTCAGAAGGCGTCGGGGAAATGTGCCAGAGGAGTCAGTTCTAGGACTCTCTTCATTGCTTCTCTGAGAATTCTTGAATTTATTTGCATTTGGTGTGAGAAATCTCTGGGCTTGGCTGCCAGCTAATTTCCAGAAGTTGCAGGCAGCTCTGGTTTACTGTGAGTGGGAGGTTTGCAGGAAAATAGCAGTGCAGCAGTAGGCAGAGGGTGTATAGCTAGTGGGCAGTTATCTTTGAGAGATTTTTATAGCTTCCTGTATATCGTGGGTGAAAAATTAGCCATAATGTTGGAGGAAGAGCTTGTCAATTTGGCTTCCTATCAAACTCTGTTAAGCAGCTAATTCTTAAGCTTTTTAAAAACCATTTATTACTAAAGCATGTAAATCTAATCCGGCAGCTTTGATTAATAAACTAATGATCACTTCTTCTCACTATGTAACTATCACTGTTGCCCTGAAATAGCTGTACACTTGCCTCCAGGGTTGTAAGGAGGTGAGGGTGAAGCTCAAGCAGCGACAGGAAGAGGGAGAATTTGGAGCTGTTTCACTGAAGACAAAGAAACGCCCTAAAGAGACAATTTTCCAAGCTGCTGTTTTGACTTGGAGGTGGCAGTGACTTAATTGGAAGATGGCGTGACAATGAACTGCAGGAGGATCCAGAGGAGGGGATCTATTAGTCACTCCAAACACACTTGCAGCACAGATCTTGCAGTTCTATCTGTATTTCTGTTTTCTCCTCTGGATAAAACAAGAGCAGTTATTCATAACTGGACTGCCATTTGGATCATGCTTAATGATTTAAAGCTGTGTGTTCAGATGACCCAGTTTATTAGAGCTGGGCTATGGATTTAATGAGGTTATATATCTCTGTTCTATCACTTCTTTGCTCTATAAGCAAGGACAGTGACATAACTCTTTGTCTCAGTTCTTCATTGGGAAAATGGGAACAATAACCCCACCTACCACATCATTACTTTATTATAAAAATTACTCTGGTGCCTCCGATAGGCTTAGCCAGGTAAGTATTCAGTAAATGTTAGCAGGTATCAGAAGTGGGGCACAAAGATCTTTGTGTATAGACCCTATGTAGGTATTTTGTAATTTCTGTTGGCAGGAGTTTGAGAAATTATGGTTCTCTAGTCAAATCTGGCTGCCACATGTTTTTCTAAATAAAGTTTTATTGGTTCACAGCCATGGTGTTTGTTTATATACTGCCTACAATTTTTCTTTCATGCTACAAAAGCAGGATTATGCACTTAAAACAGGCCTATGAACCTACAATATTTACTATCTGGTTGTTTATAGGAAAAGTCCACTCACTTGTAATGTTCATATTACCTATAATGTATATTTAGTAACATTTAATGTGCCATAATTTACTTACCCTTTCTTTTAGTGATAATTAATAAACGGAAGATTTCCCTTTTCATTTATAAATGCTAATTCTATCAATGACATAGCGTAAAGTTAACATATATCTAGGAGAGATTCCATTATGTGGAATACAGGTAATTCTTTGGGATGCTGTAGTTGCTGTGTTTGCAGATTTATTGATGGTACATTATGAAATCTATCAATACAGAAGTTGTCAGAACTGAGTACAGAATTAAGCTGTCAGTTCTAATTCCTTATAACAGAGTTTATCATTAATTAGCTTCTTTTATCAAACCAAAGGTTGTAGTCCTTAGGAGGGGGAAGAAAAACCCATGACACGATCAAGGAATTGACTACTTATCAGATAAAGTTAACTATCAAGATTCCTACCAATCATAAGTACTATTATGGGTGGTCACTTCTTTCATCTTTTAGTTCAGTTGTGCTGCTTTTGGGGCTGGGCATCAATTGCATAGACAGAGTCATCCGACTTCATGCAACTCCATCTGTATCACAACATCTGTTACCCTTAAAACACAGACTTCTGGGAAGATGGCAACTGGGTAAGCAGCAGAGAAAGACCCAGAGGATCACCACCCAGGCACTGGAATATAGCAACATGAGAAAGACAGGAAGGTGAGAAATGGGTCTCCTGGACCCAGGAAGGATCTGAAATGAGAATTGAAGCTCTCAGAAAGAGCGAACAAGACCTCTCCTGGAGGAAAGGCTCGGAGGGCCGCCATGGCGCAGTTAGAGGAAGAGGACGCAGAGAAGGAGGGAGTCACCGCTCCATACACACCCTCAGCCTGCTCCCTCATTCTGGCATTCACACCTTCAGCTTCAGAGGCCCATGCTTGTGGGAGCCTCCCAACTGAGCTAGGGGAGAGCAGAGTTCCGAGAGCTGGTCCGGGATCGGAGAGGAGAAAGTGCAGCCTGGAAAAGAGGCAGCAGTGGGAGGGAGGTGTTGTTGAACCCAGTGTGAGGATGAGGAGTTACAACAGCCACTAAAATAAAATGCCCACTCTGCAGCAACCTTTCTAATCAGCACCTGGAGGCAAGGTGGAGTTAAAGCAACTAGTACACAGCCCACCACACTCAACTCTATGCCTTCCCTGAGGCTGTGGCCTCCTACCTCTCCACTGTGTGAGCAACTCCAGCAAAGAGCAGCAGAGAGCAGCAGCAGTGATCCCCAGGGCCACAGCAATTCCCAGGGATCCAGCTAAAGAACAAACGGGCACTGGAGCACAACAGTATGAGAGAGCAGCAGATGGAGGTGGATTACACGGCCCCACGCCCTTCTCACTCCAACACCAAGCAAGAAGCATGAGCTCAGTTACCGGGCTTCAGCTCCCACCCTGAACTTCCTCTCTGAGCACCTTGAGTCTTGGCAGCCTGAGTGCTCAACATGTGTTCCTGACATCAACGGGCTGAGTCCATGGACTCAGGACTCACCCTAAACTACTAATATGAGCACCAAGAGGGACTTCATACTGCTTGCATATATGAACCTTGTATGAACCCATAGCAACAAATTACATGAAAAGCAGCAGTCCTGTAGTCCGAGGGACAGCAACATACTCTACACAGCAGACCCAAGAAAATCCTCCAATTCTCTTATAGAACTGATAACTAAACTTAGTACACACCCTGGACTACCACAGTGGGCACAGGTGGGGGAGACCTCATGCTACATGTACCCAGCATCATAAGTGTGCCCAATGCCAAATTGCAAGGGGCACAGCAACACTGGAGATTGAGAGGTGGGAAGAGGCGAAGACCTAGACTTAAGATGCAGACCCAATTCTCTAGCTGGGTAAGGATAGCCTCCAAATAGTCATATGTGGCCTGCAGGGAGACACTAGTGGCCTATAAGGGGACTCTGGGGGCCTTGACAGGGAGCCCAGCAGCCTGATGGGGGAGGGGGCTCCCTTCAGGCTACAAGAGAACCCTGAAGACCTGGACCAGGCGTCTGGAAGCATGGTGGTGGAGCAGATCCCCGCGGTCCCTGGGGGTAACCCCAAGGACTAGACTGGGCTCCCAGGACTGCCTCGACGGAGTGGAGCCTGGTGGTTCACAGGGGCGACTCTGAGGACTGGAGTAGGCCTCTGGATGCTTTGTATCGAGGTGGAGCCTGGAGATTCGCTGGGTAACCCCGCCTACCTGACCAGACCCCTGATGGCCTTAAGGGCTTGTCAATGGGGGCTTGGCCATAGTGAACCTGGTTCCCTGCCTATCTACCATCTTTGAGGATGGATGCTTTTCCATCTCCTGCCATAGCAATTTGTGTACACCCATGTTACAGCATAATTTGAAACAGTCATGTCTCTTCCTAAAGTGAGAGCCCAAGGGAGTAAACCCAAAAGTACAGTTATTATGAGAGGCAAGATGACTGGGTGGTAGAACAATAGAGATGAGGGTGGAGAAAATTGATTAATTGAACGAGCCATCATCTGTATAACTGTGCAACAAATGTGAAGATAACATTATGTAATACAGCATTCAGTGTTAATTCCCTACTATCTTCTCTATAATTTGGTTTTTCCTTTATTGTTTATGTGATAAATAATGTGAAGATAACATTATGTAATACAGAATCCAGTGATAATTCCCTGCTATCTTCTCTATAATTTTGTGTTTCCTGTATTGTTTTTGTGTCATTCTGGTTTATAAGTCTCCATTCTTTTGTCCTTGAAAAAAAAGCTTAAACACTAGGTAAATATTATTCTTTTAAATAAGGTGATATTATTCCTAAAACACTGTCTCTTTGAGAAGTTTACTTTAGTAAGAAGATCCAGAAAACTCTGTAGGTCAAATCAGAGCACTGGGGATTTCACAATGCAGATAGAGGCTGTGGGTGGGACTAGTACCATATTTTATGGCTAAGGACAAATATCTTCATCCTAACAATGGCTCTTACTGATTACTGAGTAATGGGTTTTTTATGATAAGCACCAGGATGATAGACAATTCAGAAGAGGATGGTGAAGTATATTTTAATGTGAGAAAAGGCTTGGCCTCAACAAACTTCTGGTGAAACTACTCTTGTGAGATGACATTGGGTATTACAAGATCACAGGTGATTAAGGACCTCTCATACTTATTAGTGACCTTGAGTTTGGAGATAGTAGAATACAACTTTTAGTTTAGATATTAGGTTAATTAATTATGTTTAGGGACAAATGCATTCAGAGTGAGTGGCAAGAGAGTTTCTAACACTGGAGGTATAAACTCTTTACTCTTTTAGTTGAGCATGACTTGCTAAATGAGATTGGACTGAGCTGAGGAGGCCTGGGTGCGTTCGTTTTAGAGATCTGTTCTGGAATAGTATAAGTCTTGAGCTTTATTATTTTAATAAGCTACTTAACCAGAAAATTATTATTTCCTGTTAAATCACTACATCTGCTACCAAATTATTTTATCCCAGGCTGTGGAGTGACAACGTGGTCTTAGATGTTTATACTCAGTACTTTATCAACCAGCATATGTTTAAATAAGACAGAAAGTGTGTACTCTTCCCTACTGGAGATACTATTTTTCATTGCCTTACTCATGCATTTTTCAGAGATAGACAGGTACACACAGAAACATATGTGTAATATAATATATTTTCTATCTGACTTTAGTTAGTTACTAGCACATGACTTAAATTCATGTTACTTTGCCCACTACTTTCATGTGATGAACTATGTGTGTACCTGTTGATTTAAATTGTGTCACAAAGCCACTTGTTTTAAATTAAGGCCTCAAATTAATTATAATTAAAGCTATATAATTATAATTTCTCTCAAGATATTACACTTCCAAAATTGGCACACATATTGTATTCATATTTTATGTTCCCATGATAGGATAAGTTTCTCAAGGAGAATATCTTTTTAGTTGTTACTTATCTATTTTTCTCATTCATTTTATTAATCTTTACCACTTATTAAACTTTTTGACTTCCATGGACCGTTTTTTTTTTTTTTTCTTCCAGTCCTTTTAATGACTAACTTATTTGGAACAGCAGCAGAAAAAAAATCTTTGAGGCAGAATCTGCTCACACAGATTCTGACAAGTCTCAGCTCAGGGCATATTTCCAAAGGATAATTATAGATGTTGCTGCAGAATTTATGATGGTCAGATTGTCAAAAATCTTATTTATAAATGCAATCCTAATGCTGTAGGGAAATCTCTGTTTTACATAGAAAAAGGAAAAGTTTGAAATATGCAAAGCTGCCTGAATTTGCCTCTATCTCTGATTCTCCACTCTAGTTTTGCATTAGTATCTGCTGTGGAGCTTTTTCAACATATAAATAAAAGTAAATACAGCCACTAACCTAACTCTTCTCAGCTAGTATTTATTACTAACTGACACTGCACTCACTGTTTGACATCATTCTATATACCTTACATACATCAATTAGTGTAGTTCTCCCACAAGTCTAGGAATTAGTCACTATTATGATGGTTATGTTACCAAGGAAGGCACTTAAACTCAGGGGAGGTTAAGTAGCTTGGCCAGAGTCACCCAAAGTAGTTTGTCCTAGATCCTAGAGTCACTTCAACCTACGGTAGCTCCACTCCTGAGTTCATGCTTTTAAGGATCTTATCTTCTGCTCCTCTTTATCATATTTTAATGTCAGCTATGGATCAGGGTTTGTTAGGACAAAGGCACAAAATGAAATTCATTGCCGGGTTCTCAACTCTTATTAATTTGATTTGAATGTTTCATTTTAATCATTACTGACTTTCGAAGATACTGGATGATTCTCTAGTGAGCAAACAGATATGTCTCCAGCTTGACCTTACTAAATCAAAACTGGATGGGTGGGACTCGGTCATCTGCTCTTGAACTTGCTTCTCTGGTGACTCAGTTGTGCGTGTCACTTACCATTATCAGGACACTGCTAATGTCCATGTAAGACTGACTGAGACCAGCAACTTAGGAAGCTGTGGAAGACACTGTGGGGACACAGGTGGGAGGTGTTTGTTCTGAATGAGAAGGCCTTGGAAGGGATAGCATGTTTGAGACACTACAGAAGTAAAAAAAACATAATAAGGTACCTCCTCAATGAGAAGAAAACAAATTTCACTTGAATTCCCTACTGTAGATTAGGTCTGGATGTATTTTAAGACAAATTTTGCATCTTCCTGTAAGGTAAATATCTATGTTCTGGTACTAAGAAATACACATTAACCTCACCAATGCCTGGCATGTTACTAGAGACCTAATATCAGTCATTAACTGTCTAACGTTGTAGTGGCACTATCACAAAAGAAGAAAGATAAAGTTATTTCATCTTGTAGCTGTTTTATCTCCTCCAGCCAAAGAGCATTAAACTTACATTTGCATCTTGGTTCTTTAACTGTGAATCACTGCTGTGTCTTTTCGCCACTATCTACCAGCACTTTTGCTTAGGGCAATTAAGGCCCCTCTATGAAGCTGCCTGTGCTTTAGCAAAGGTGCACAATGTATGACCTTCTGTCTGATACAAAAATCTCTTGATTTAGTGTTTTTAATATTTGACAAAGGCCGCAAGGGGGCTTTGCGATACCTGATTGTGCTCAATTCGGACTACGGAGCCTAAGCCAAGTCCCCTTGAAAATGTAAAATTATCTTGTTTAACACGTCAGTCTCCAATTCCATCCACTTTTGTGCAAATGATATTTCATATTTTTGTGACTGCATAATACTGTATTGTGTATATATACCACACATCCATCATTGACGGGCACCTTCTCTGGTTCTATATCGGTTTTTGTGAATTTTGCACAATAAACATGTGTGCTGATACCCTGAGAGTATGTGGATTTAAATTTCTCTGATTATATACTAAAGAATGTTACAGCTGGTAATGTGGTAATTTCAGTTCTAGCTTTTTGTGGGCCTTCCACACCTATCTCCATAGCTGCTCTACTAATGCACATTTCCACCACAGGGAAGAAGAGTTTCTTTCCCCCTACAGCCTCTTGCGTATTCTTGATCACAGCCTTTCTGACTGTGGTGAGACAGAAGATCAATGTAGTTTTAATTTGTCCTTCCCTAAACAATGGAGATCTTGAACATTTTTTCATTTGCTCATTAGCTTTTTATTCTTCTTTTTTTGATCAATGTTTGCTCATTTGCCTGTTTATTGATTGGGCTATTTGTTTTATCGATATTAAGTTTTTTGAATTCTTTATATATTCAAGATATTAATCCCCTGACAAAAGAGCAGTTAGCAAAGACTTTCTCTGTATGTGGAGGCTGTCCCTTCACGCTGACAATTATTTCCTTGTGCAATAGCGTTTTAATTAGATGAATGCCCACTCCTTGTGTCATTGGAATCCTACCCAGGAAATGTTTACCTGTACTTATGGTTTTCCTTATTTCCTCTATGTTTTCTTCTAGAAATTTCCACATTTCAGATCTTATACGTAGGCTTTGGATTCATTTTCTATTGGTTTTGAACAGGGTGAAAGATAGAGGCTGGTTTCAATCCAGTTGTCCCAGTAGAATTGTTAGAGGGGCTGTCTTTTCTCCAGCATTGGTTTTGGTACCCAGGTCAAGAATTAGACAGCTGTAGATGAATGGGCTTCATTCTGTGTTTTCTGCCTTCTCTTCTATTCCATTGGCCTATATGTCTATTTTTGTGCCAGTGATATATTGATTTATTACTATGGCTTTTTATGTATTTTGAAATAGAGTATTACGATGCTTCTAGCATTGCTCTTTTTGCTCAAGATTGCTTTGCTCATTGGAGTCTTTTCTGTTTCTATATGAATTTTAGGATTATTTTTTCTAGTTTTATGAAGAATTTCAGTGGTATTTTTATGGCAATTGCACTGAATCTGTAGATTGTTTTTGGTAATATGGATGTTCAACAATATTAATTCTGCAGACTGAAGAACATGAGATAAGATTGTCTCCCTTTGGATCTTATTTACTCTCAGTTTCCTACATAAGGGACACAATACGATGTTTACATATGCTGCTCTGGTTTATAAGTTCACTTATGAGTATAGTCTCTAATTGTATACATTTACCTATAAAAGACTTATCTTTCTTTATAGCTGAGTAGCACTCCATTTTATAAAAATACCACATCTTTTTTATCCATTTCTTGGTTGATGGGCATTTGGATTTTTTCCAAGATTTAGCTAGGACAAATTGTGATGCTATAAGCATTGGTGCACATATACTATTGTAGTACAACATTTTCATCTCTTTTGGGAAGATACCCAGAAGGGAAACAGGGAGGTCAACTGGTACCTCCAATCCTAGTTTCTTGAGGAATCTCCACACTGATTTCCACAGTAGTTGTTCAAGTCTACACTCCCACTAACAATGGAGAAAGGTTTCTTTTTTGCAAGACACCCACCAGCATTTGTTATTGGTTGATTTCTTAATTGGTTGATTCTTTCTGGGGTGAGATGGACTCTCAGGGTTGTTTTACTTTGCATCTCTCAAATGACCAATGCTATTGAACATTTTTCATTTATTTATTTGCCATTTGTATTTCTTCATCTGAGAAGTGTATATTCATCTTAGATGACCATTTTTTGATTGGGCCTTACCTGATAATCTGAGCAACTACTTTGAAGATAACAATATGCATTATAATAACTATTGTTAATTTTCTATCACCTTGTTTTGAAATTCTCTAGCATTTTTATTTTTTTTTTTTTTGGTGTCTTAAAATAAAAAAAGGATTGTCTCCTTATTCCCTTTCTTCAGTGTCCTATAATTTTTATTGAAGCTTTCATTCATCTCTTTAGTTAGTTTGATTCCTGGGTTTTTTTTTAAAGGTATTGAGAATTAAATTGTTTTTCTAATTTTCTTCTCAGCTAGTTGATTCCTGTGGTATAGAAAAGCTGCTTTTATTTAATGCTGACTTTGTATTAAGCTAATTTGCTGAATTTGTTTATCAAACCTAAAAGTGTTTTGGTGGAGCCTTTAGGATCTTCTAGGTATGGACTCATATTATTTGCAAATAAAGATAACTGACCTCTTTCTTTCCTATGTGTATTCTTTATTTCTTTCTATTGCCTAATTGCTCCAGCTAGAATTTCAATTACAATTTGAATTGTAGTGGTGAGAATGTATATTCTTGACTCTTTTCTGATTTTAGGGGACATACTTCCAGTTTTTCCCCAGTTGATGTGATAGAACTCATGTAAACTTAAATTGAAATTTGTTGTCACAGTGATACCTTTAATGAACAATTATGGATATCATAGTAAACTTCAGAATTTCTTATACATACTGAAGATGCATCTAATCCCCCAATTTTGTATTTAAGAAGTTGACTCTTTTGAACGATGTGTAAGATTTGACATTTATTCAAAATAAGGTTCATGATACCCAATTTTGATTATTGTTTAATTCTCCTGGTATCATTCTGGAGCCTGACTTTCTAATCATGTTCCTTATCAGTTACCTCTCCTTACTTTTTGTCATAGAATTAGTTAGCTTCTTTTGTAGGAAAATGAATCAAATAATGCCTACCTTGCCTGTTTTTGTGAAGATCATAAGGGTTTAGCACAGAATAAGTGCTCAGAAATATTTAGGTGAACAAATAAATTATGTCTGCAAATGGCACCCACTGCTAGTGATCAATCATTGATAATATTCCACTGGGTGAGGCTGCGGATGGAACCCTGAAGCATACTACAGTAGACCTTACTCCAGGGTAGCAGTAATGCATAGCGTGTCAGTCAGCTCTGACTAAATTACACTGAAATGATGAATCAAACCCTTAGATCTCAAAATATATAATACCTCCAAAAACTTCACACCAAATGAGTGAACATCAAAGTTTTCTGCTCATGCACAGTTAGTTCATGGACATCTGCTCATGGTTCACTCTCTGGAGCCATTCTTATATCATCATTCTAGTCATAAAGTAGTTGAAAATATGTGACTATTTGGTCGGGATTTAATTTTAATGTTATTTACATGCAGTGCTTTGCCCCAGTTTGAATGTACCTAATGCTACTATTGCTTCATCTACATTTCTCCATTTTAAAATGATTGTTTTAATTTATCCTGTGCCATTTTTTGACTGACGATCATTAAACATATATTTTGCAATCTTCAAGGCCATCTAGGTGAGTAGGTGTTATCATTTACCTTTCATAGGTGAGAAAACTAAAAGTTGGTAGTTAAATATCTTCCCCAAAGTTATATAGGCAACATGTGGTGGAGACCAGACTTGAACCAGTTACTTTCATATCTGTGTGTTGTTCTTATTACCTACATTCCGATCTCCTGCCTGTAATGAAATGAAAGGATGAACCTGAGTTCCCCTGGAAATGGGACAAATTGATTTTTCTTGCTGACCAGCAGTTCTTTTGTTGTGATCTGAGCTGTCCCTCATTATTTACTTACATTCATATACCCAAAGCTGTAAGAAGCTCTGCTTCATACATTTCATCCCAGAATGATTCGGGGTGTCACTCACATTACAGTAAACACGACCGAAAAACCCAGTTTTCATTTTGAGTTCTCTACTGAGTAAATGTAAGTTATCTAACTAAAAAGAATAGATTTCTAGTTGTGGGATATGAAACATCTTCGAGGGAACTTACTTAAATTTTACTTACCTTAACATTATATCTTAGAGATATAATTATAATGTGATTATAATTAATTATAGAAATGATTACATTATTAATTAGTAGAATTAATTATATTAAAATTAACAATCATTTATATTGTTAATATAGTTAAATGTATTAATAATTACATTATTAATTATAACATCACTGTAATTCTAGTTATAGAGACATAAGTGTTGTCTGAGAAGACAGTATATTATGCTATAAGGCATCAATTTTGACTGTTATGAATTAGGTCCTTATAGTTCTTGTATCTATGTTACCCTGTAAAATATATTTGCTCCTTTGACTTAATTTCCTCATCTGTAAAATGAGTCAGACAACGTCTACTTTTTATGTTTTAATGAACACTGAAGAGGCATGGCACACAGCGGTTGCTCAAAAATACCTAAGTGAATAGACGAATGGTGCCCACCACGTGCCTGGGAGAGTGTCCGCACACAGCAGGCGCAAACACTGTGGAGTTGTGTCTATGGCCGGGATAGAGTAGCTCAGGGGAACAAAAAGGCCACAAGTGGAGCCCAGTGTGAGAGTGAATGTTTATACCCCAATTTAAATTATATTTTATGGAGCTGGGGATATAGCTCAGTGGAATAAGCGCCTGCCTAGCAAGCGCAGCGTCCTGAGTTCGATCCCCAGTACCGCCAAAAAAAAATTATATTTTATATATGATAATTTTTTATGCTGATGGCATAGTAGATAATTTCTTTTTGTAGCTCTATTCCTTAATAGTGCATAGTTTACATCATATCATTATAATAGCTACTATGGTTTATATCTAGATGTTCCCCAAGAACCTCAAGACCTTATGGGTGGACCTTTCAGGGACTGGGTTTTAGGGCCTTATAGATGACCTGCTCTTCAGAGGTCGGGTTTGCTCGGAAGATACAGGTGCTTGGGGGTGTGGCTTTGGCTGGTTCATTTCCCTTCAGCTTTGTCCCTCTGCCTCTTATCTGCCACAAGTGAGCAGCTATCCCAGGTAACTAAAATATAGCAACTAAGATAGAAGATAATTTGCTGTGATAAGATCGTGTTCATGGTGATATGTGACTAGCCAGGATGTGAAGGATTTTACATTGAAATTATTGGTCCAGCCTGAGAACTATGGCCAAGTGACATGGAAAATAATAGGAAATTGCAGTCGGGTTGAATCTGTCCAGCTAGGAACCTGAATTGTTATGACAGTTAGTTATTTTTATATGGTTGCACTAACAGTACTTTTAAAATGTTAAATTACAGTATTATAACTATTTCCTATGAATTCCATTCATGAAATTAGAGGCAGTAAAAAATGAAATGACACAGTCAGGAGATTGTGGGGAAATGATTGAACATTTTTCAAATCATTGTACATCTAAGAATAAAGATATTTTAAGTCAGGAAAATACTATGTAGTAGTGAAAGCTTTGCTCTATAAAGAAAGAAAGCAAATACAGTACCATATTATGTTTTTGATTTAAATTGTTAATTAGTGTTAAATTAGTTAATGGGAATTGCAATTAATGCATATATAAATGGCAAATTTTTGTGGAAATATGAATTTAACAGGGAAAGGAAATATATAGTTTTTACCTCTCTTCTTCTGGAACATTATATGAAAACTTTTTTTCTAGATCAGCTTAAGAAATCTCATGTCTATCAATAGATGAATGGTTGAAGAAAATTTGTTATTCATACACAATAGAGGTCCATTCTGACACCAAGAAGGATGAATGTGAGTCATGGATAGGAAATGGATGCACCTTGACACTATAAGCTTAAATGAAATAAATCAGATACACAAGCTTAAATGTCACATCGTTTCTCTTATATGAGAAACCCAAAATATATGGAGCAGAATAAAATATAATAAGACAAAGAGAGATAGATCTTTTGCAAAAGGGAAGGGGTACAGGAAGGGAGGAAATGTATATATGTACCAACTCTCCGTGAGGAATGTACTGAAAACATGTACTCGTGAAAAAAAAAATTAAAATTAAAAAGAAAAAATGTTATTGCCCAGTAAAATGGACAATCCTAGTATTCCTGAGATCTTGACTATTTCCATTTGGGAATGGCATCTAGAGAAAAACGGATGAAGAATATATACTTTGGAAATTATATGTACTCTAAATTGTTGAGTCTTTAGGGACTTCAGGACACAGGATTCCAGGATACTACTCCAAGGGGACATCAGACTTTTCTGGGGATGTTGTAGGTATTTATTCAAAGCAGCTTAATACCCTTGTTTCTATCTGTACTGTGATTCTCTCTGCTTGACTCATGATGAAGATCAGTCTGAATCGCATCCTTTCATATTGTTTTTTTATTCCCAATGCCCCAAGTGGTTGATGGCCTTTCCAAGAAGTTTCAGAGTGGAAATAAAACCCATTGGTAATTCATATTCATGCTCTATTGATCCACCATTTCCTTAGAGGTTCTGACCAAATTCTAAACCTGATTCTAAGCTGATCTCATTATTTACTGACCTATTTCCAAAAAGAAAGGGCAAATTAGGATATTTTTAGTTGTTATTTTTATCTAGTAATAAAAGAAACAAGTGCTCATTGTTAAATAATGAAACACAGAGAGCAAGTAAAAATCATAGGTAACTCTTTTATAACATGGATATATCTCTTACCAATGTTTGCTCCACATATAATGGTTACGTGCTCGACTTCAGCACTGTTGGCATTTTCAGTACAGCAATTCTTTGTATTTGGACGATGTCTTCTCAATTCTGGGGTGTTTATAACAACCATCAATGCTACTGCCTAGATGCCAGAAAAATGTCCCTCCCGTTACCCAGTCATAACAAGGGAAAGGATTTTCAGACATTGCCACATGTCTTGTTAGGGTGGGGAACAGGAGAGAAGATGGCCTTCTGTTGTGAACCACTAATAAATATTATAACAAAATTGCATACAATTTGGGCACAAATACAAATTGGTGGCTAAACATTTCTGAATTTTCTCTCAACTTTTTTTGTGTAAAGATTCAAAATATCAAGAATTCAGTGAAAGCTAAGAGCATTCATGCCTAAAAAGGAATCCTTAAACAGATGCTAAACTGCTAAATGAATAATATCAAGAGCTCCTATTTGTGAGACGTTACTTCATTTTAAAGTAAAACAGAACTATAAAGTCTTGTTATACTGAGGGGCTTTGAAACTCCTTCAGTTTCAGTCTCCTCTGTTATGAAGTTGGAATTATCACTAGGTCACTGGGTGGTTAAATGTGTTCACGTGGCAAACACTGTGCATCTGTGATGTACTGTGCACGTGGGACAGGTTAGGAGGGAGGTGGTGGCAGCAGACATATGATAGACAAGCAGGGACAGTGAAGATGATGCTTGCCCACTGTGCTAAGCACTGTGAAAAAAAGAAGAATTCAGAGAAGCAGGCTAAGGTTGCTAGGGCAATCATGGAAAGTCTGTCTAGTGTCTCAGGGTATAATGGAGGTGCTGGAGCTGAGAGTAAAGGAAAAACTGAAATGGCTGGAGGAAGTGCTACCCCAAGGTTCCAGTCTATGAAGACCACCGATACTAAGAGATGGGGAGCAAGAGGCCAACAAATACTGCTACACAAATCACAGTCCATAGACTGCATGTCATCATCACATCCTGTTACCAATCAGTAATTAGGCTAGAAGGTTGCAGGAGAATGTGAACCAGTGTGGTGCCTGCTTCCCTGAGAAAGTTTCACTAAAATGGAAAGTCAGATTAGTCTGCATCTCCATCTTCCATGTGCTTGGTGCAGATAGGAGATCCTCAGGCAGAAGGCCTACAAACTGCTGTCACTGGGGTTTGCATGTGGGCCCTCCCTACACATGCCCAGCACTGAGTGAGGTATGGGAGTGGGTGCTCCACGAGCTATGGTACTGCAGTTTGGGTCTGGGCTTGACTGACCTGACCTCTTGGAGGTCACACACATAGGCAGTCTGGGGTCACTGTTGGTGTGATCCATGCCTGGCTCCTGTACATGGCCTGAACTGACTGGAAAAGCAGAATTAGGTGGGCTTCAACCCGCTGACAGCACAGTTCCCAGCTGAATGCTGCCCCAAAACCCAGGTATTTCCCATCTACTTCCTTGGGGCAGAGTGGGTGGCCCACGACTCGGCTGCCGTTACAGTCTGAATCTGCCCTCCTTGCACCTGGTGCAGACAGGAGATCCTCACTCAGAGGGCCTGCGAACTGCTCTCACTGGGGTTTGCATGTGGGCCTTCCCTGCCTGTGCCCAGCACTGAGTATGGTATGGGAGAGGGCACTCCATGAGCTGCTGGCACTGAGGCTTGGTTTTGGGCTTCACTTGTGCCCTGATCTCCTGGAGGTTGCAGGCACATGCAGTCTGTGATCACTGTTGATGCAACTCATATCTGGATCCTATATGCATCCAGAACTCACTGGTGACACAGAAACAGGCAGTCCGCAAACTGTTGACCCTGTAGTTCATGTCTGGGTTTTGCCTGTATCCTGAACTGCCAGGTATCATAGGACTGCTGGTCTGGGATTACACCACCAGTGCAACTGGTTTCTGGGTCATATAGGGGCCCTGAACTGCAACGTGTCACTGGGTCAGACCATCTGCCATCAACTGACATCATAGTTTGTATCTGACACCTGAAAGAACTAGGTACACTTCACCATCTACCAGAAGACCCTAGACTAAGCAGCACATCTCAGTGGACACTGAGGGGTGGGCCTGACCACCAGGAAAACCAGAGCCACTAGCGGCCTTTGCTGAACTGCCAGAGAAGAGGGAGACTGAACATTCTGCCTCTGGCATCAAACAAGACAAGGCAAAAGGCTAAAACTCAATCTCAGAACTCCATCCCACTTATAACAACTCCAGGAGACATTGACATAGGAGAACTTGGTAAACACACGCCTGAAATTGCCGAAATGATTTCAATGGAAGCAAAGAAACAACTCCATCAGGCCATAGGAGAGATCAGATCAGACATAATCTCTAAGGCAGAAAATGAAATCTCAATAATAATGAAGGAAATGCCTCACACAACTAGAGAAGAAACAGATAAAAATAGATGAACATAGACAACGGATGGAAATGTTGCATGAGCAATATAGGAAAGAAGTAGAATGCATGAAACAGACTCAAAGAGATTTCCAGCAAATGAAAACTTACATTCAAAGCTTGCAAAACTACTTGAGCGAAGCCAAAGGTAGAATTTCAGATCTTGAAGAAAGCATGGCAGCTAGTAATTGTGAAAGGAAGGATCTCTTAAAATCAACAAGGATCCAGGAAAAATCAATTCAACAGCTACAAGATGAG
The DNA here is from genome assembly GCA_004027595.1 of Dinomys branickii. NCBI lineage: Eukaryota > Metazoa > Chordata > Mammalia > Rodentia > Dinomyidae > Dinomys > Dinomys branickii. The sequence continues at coordinate 30,815 of PVLD010020233.1, forward strand.
GCAAAAGAAATAATGTCAGAGTAATACAAGTCAGTGAAACAGCAGGAGGTGTCACAAATGATATAAAAAGAATATTTGCAGAAATAATAGCAGGCAATTTCCCAAGCATGGAAACAGAATCTGAGATACAGGTAAATGAGGCATATAAAACTCCTACTAGTCATAACCATAATAAAACTACACCCAGACATACAATAATCAAGATCCCAGATCTTCAGCAAAAGAACAAAATATTAAAAGCTGCTAGAGAAAAGGAACAGATCACCTATAAAGGAAAGCCCATCAGAATCATGGCAGACTTCTCAAAACAATCCATCCAATTGAGAAGAGCTTGGAGTGAAGTATTACAGGTCCTAAGACAAAATAGCTTCCAACCAAGATTGATGTATCCTGTCAAACTATCCTTCAAGTTTAATGGAGAAATAAAATGTTTTCATGACAAAGAGCAACTGAAGAACTTCATGAGTGCCAAACTGTGCTTACAAAAAGTACTAAAAGATATTCTAAACAGAGAAGAAAATGAACACAATTTCAAGAACAACAAAATAAAGGATCCCTCAAGAAGAGCAAGCAAGTAAACAGGTAGAAAAAGTGAGACCAACAGCAAGTAAATAATATGACAGTGATGAGCCAACACATATCGGTTACAACCATAAATGTAAATGAACTCAATTCACAAGTCCAAAGATACAGACTGGTAGAGTAGATTAAGAAACAAAATCCAATGATATGCTATATACAGGAAACATATTTTACTCCATAGACTGAAAGTCAAAGGCTAGAAAGCAATCCTCTATGCAATAGGAACCCAGAAAAAAGCCAGAGTAGCTATTATGTTTGCAGACAGTCTAAACTTCAAACCAAAACAATCAAAAGAGATAAAGAAGATCACCATATACTTGTTAGGGGAAAACTGCAAGAGGATGAGATAACAATCCTAAACATGTATGCACCAAATAATGGAGCACCAAACTACACAAGACAAATATTAACAGACATAAAACCCATATAATTAATAATACTCTTGTAATAGGGACCTCAACACCCCTTTGGCACAAAGAGATAGGTCAACAAGACAAAAAATCAGCAAAGAAATAACAGATCTGAACCAAATCTGCAAACAAATGGACTTAATAGAAGTATACAGAGTGTTTTACCCTGCAACATCAGAATACACATTCTTCTCAGCTGCACATGGGTCTTTCTGTAAAGTAGAGCACATTCTAGCCCATAGAGCATACCTACCTAAATGCAAAAGAATTAAAATTATCCCATGCATATTATCTGACCACAGTGCAATGAAATTGGAAATTAATGACAAAAAAACTCCATTAACTCCATAAACACTTGGAAATTAAACTCCTGAACAACCAATGGGTCACAGAAGAAATTAAAGAGGAAATTAAAAAATACCTACAAACAAATGAAAATGTAGATACAACTTACTGGGCAGTAGGATACAATAAAAGCAGTCCTCAGAGGGAAATTTATAGTGGTGAACTCACACATAAGGAAAACAGAAAGAGAACAAATAAATAGCCTAATGCTGCACCTCAAACTTTTTGTAAAAAGAAGAACAAGTCAAACCAAAAGCCCAAAGAAGGGAGGAGATTATAAAGATCAGGGCAGAAATTAATGCAATTGAGATGAATAAAACAGTACAAAAAATAAATGAAGCCAAGAGGTGGTTCTTCAAAAGAATAAATAAAATTGATAAACTCCTAGTCAACCTTATCAAAACAGAAAGAAAAGAACTGAAATTCATGCAATAAGAAATGAAAAGGGTGAAATTACTACAGATTCTACATAAATTCAGATAATGAATGCCTACTTTGAAAATCTTTACTCCCATAGGATAGAAAACTCAGAAGAAATGGACAGATTTCTGGGTATGTATGAGTTACCAAGGTTGAGTTAAAAAGATATAAAAATCCTGAACAACCGAATATTGATTAATGAGATTGAAAATGTGATTTAAAACTTACTGACAAAGAAAAGCCTGGACCCTGATGGATTCACAGCAGAATTTTACAAGAAGTTCAGAAAAGATTTAATACCAAAACACCGCAAACTCTTCAATGAAATTGAAAAGGAAGTAATTCTCCCTAACTCATTTTTGGAGGCAAGTATTATACTGATACCAAAACCACAGAAAAACCCAACCAAGAAAGAGATCTACCAACCAATCTCCCCAATGAATATAGATGCAAAGGTACTCAGTAAAATACTAGCAAATAGAACGGAGCAAATCATCAAGAAAATCATACACCATGACCAAGTCAAATTCATTCCAGGAATGCAGGGGTGGTTCAATATTTGCAAATCAATTCATATTATACACCATATCAATAGAGCCAAAGACAAAAACCATATGATCATCTCGATCGATGCCAAAAAAGCTTTCAACAAGGTCTAACATGCATTCATGATAAGAACTCTACAGAAAATAGGAATAGATGGTCTTTACCTCAACCTGATTAAAGACATCTATGACAAACGAACAGCCAACATCATACTAAATGGACAAAAACTGAAAGCTTTTATTTTAATATCAGGAACAAGACAAGGATGTCCACTGTCACCACTCCTATTCAACATAGTTCTGGAAGCACTAGCCAGAGCAATCAGACAAGAGAGAGAAATTAAAAGAATGAGGATAGGAAAGGAAGAAGTAAAACTATCACTATTTGCAGGTGACAATGATACTTTACATGGAAGAATTAAAAAACTCCACAAGAAAACTCCTTCAATTAATTGACAAATTCAGTAGTGTAGCTGGATACAAAGTCAACACCCAAAAATCAATAGCAGAAGACTTCCGGGAAGATGGCGACCGGGTAGGCAGCAGAGAGAGAACCTCCCAGAGGATAACCACCCAAACAATGAAATATAGCAATATGAAGACAGAAATAAGGACTTCCGGGAAGAAGACGACCAGCCGAGAGAGCGAGTGTGGAGGGAAGAACGGCTTCAGCTCCTGAACCCGACAGAGAATGCGCTACTGGGACAAACTGCGCCAAACCGGGCAGCGCTCCGGGATCCCGCTCAGAACCCCACACCCGCAGCCAGCGCTGCACGAACTGCAGCAACAGCGACCGGCCGGCGCGATTTCTGAGTCGGGGAAAATCTCCATCCAGGGAAAAACATCTGAACGGCACTCCTGTCTGCACGATCACAGGGTGAGTTAACTGCGCGCTCTAAACGGTTTTTCCTGAATCGGGAAGAAGCTCAGCCAAGCGAGAGACATCAAAGCAGCTTCAAGGATTGCGGGATCTCCCGGGTGGGAAGACCTACTTAGGCGCCCCAACGGGTTTTGTGAGGGGGGAAGGAGCTCCACCCAGGGAGGAACACCTGAGTGGCCTATCTGCAAGAATCCTGGGGTGGCGAGCTGTTTATTTGCCCCGGCCAGGTCCTGGGGTAGGGAGTAGAAGCGGAAATCTCAGCAGACAGCTTAAGGGACATTTTCCCAAAGAGAAGTAACCATTGGAGCAGCCTCTGCAGCAGACCTTTGCCTGCTGAACTGTCTGTGGAATTTATAGCTCCACATTTTGAATCTGATACCCAAAAATGGGAAAACAGAGGAACAAAACGCAGTCTCAAAACTCAACCCCA
>PVLD010020234.1:7723-34526 GCA_004027595.1 Dinomys branickii
AAAAAAAAAAAAAAAAAAAAAAAAAAAAAAAAAAAAAAAAAAAAAAAAAAAAAAAAAAAAAAAAAAAAAAAAAAAAAAAAAAAAAAAAAAAAAAAAAAAAAAAAAAAAAAAAAAAAAAAAAAAAAAAAAAAAAAAAAAAAAAAAAAAAAAAAAAAAAAAAAAAAAAAAAAGAACAAGTCAAGCAAAGCCCAAAGAAGGGAAGAGATTACGCAGATCAAGGCAGAAATTAATGCAATTGAAATGGAGAAAACACTACAAGAAATAAATGAATCAAAGAGTTGGGTCTTTGAAACAATAAATAAAATTGATAAACATCTATCCAAACAAGAAAGGGAAAAACTCAAATTCATGTGATAAGGAATGAAAAGCATGCACTACAGATCCTATAGAAATTCAAAAGATCATTAATACTTACTTTGAAAATCTTTACTCCTGTAGGATAGAAAACTCAGAAGAAATGGACAGATTCATAGATATGTACGAATTACCTAAGTTGAATCAAGATTTACAAATCCTGAACAACCCAAAATCAATTAATGAAATTGAAAACATGATTAAAAACTTACCAACAATTTTTAATATAAAATAAAAAATTTTTAAAGAAATTTTAATTTAAAAAAACTTACCAACAAAGAAAAGCGCTGGTTCTGGTGGATTCACAGCAGAATTCTACAAAAAATTCAGAAAAGATCTAATGCCAATACTCCTCAAACTCTTCAATGAGATTGAAAAGGAAGCAATTCCTCCTAACTCATTTCTGGAGACCAGTATTAAACTGGTACCAAAACAGGAGAAAGACCCAAAAAGAAGGAGGACTACACACCAAACTCCCTAATGAATATAGATGCAAAGATACTCAATAAAATGGTAGCAAATAGAATGCAGCAAATCATCAAGAAAATCATACAAGATGACCAAGTGGTATTCACACATGAATGCAGGCATGGTTGAATATATGCAAATGAAAAATGTGATACACTATATCCATAAAGCCAAAAACAAAAACCACATGATCATCTCAATAGATGCAAAAAAAAGCTTTTGATAAAGTCCAAAACTTATTCATGATAAAAAAAAAAAACCTACAGAAAACAGAAATAAATGGTCTTTGCCTCAACCTGATCAAAGCCAACTATGCCAAACCAAGAGCCAACATCATACTAAATGGAATACAACTGAAAGCTTTTACTTTAAAATCAGGAACAAGACAAGGATGTCCACTGTCACCACTACTATTCGACATAGTTCTGGAAGCATTAACCAGAGCAATTAGACAACAGAGAGAAATAAAAGGAATAAAGAAAGGAAAGAAAGAAGTAAAATTATCACTATTTGCAGATGAAATGATACTCTACATGGAAGACCCCAAAAACTTCACCAGAAGACTCCTTGAATTAATCAACAAATTCAGTAGTATAGCTGGACAAAGTCAACACTCAAAAATCAGTAGCATTCCTATACACAAACAACAAACAGACTGAGAGAGAAATTAAAGAAACCATAACTTTTACAATAGCACCCAAAATACTGAAATATTTAGGAATCAATCTAGCAAAAGAAGTAAAAGATCTACGTGAAAACTACAGTACTCTGAAAAAAGAGATGGAAGAGGATTTCAGAAATTGGAAAAACACTCCTTGCTCATGGATAGGAAGAACCAATATTGTGAAAATAGCCATACTCCCAAAATTATTGTACAGATTCAATACTATTCCAATTAAAATACCATTAGCATACCTCACAGATCTAGAGAAAACATTCCTACAATTCATCTGGAACCAGAAGGGAGCCAGAATAGCAAAAGCAATCCTGGGCAACAAAGACAAGTCAGGTGGCATCACAATCCCTAACCTGAAGTTATATTACAAAGCTACTATAATAAAATCAATATGTCTCTGGCTAAAAAACAGACCTGAGGATCAATGGAACACACTGAAAGAAACAGACACAACCACAAATACACCCAGACACCTGATCTTTGACAAAGGAGCCAAAGAAGTTCACTGAAAGAAAGATAGTCTCTTTAATAAATGGTGCCTGAAAAACTGGCTTGTGACATGCCAAAGACTGAAAATAGACCCAAGTCTATCACCATGCACTGAACTCAAGTCAAAATGGATCACAGATCTCAATATTAAAACAGAAACACAAAATCTATTGGAAAAGAAAGTAGGTAAAAATTTTAAAGATATAGGGGTAGGCAGAGAGTTCTTGAACAAAAATCAAACTGCACGGGAAATAACTCAAAGAATCAACAACTGGGACCTCATCTTACTGAAAGTTTTTGCACATCTAAAAAAATCACCAGCAGAGTAAAAAGAAAATCTCCAAATTGGAAAAAAAATTTAGCAGACTGTCCTTCAGACAAAGGTCTTCTATTGAAAACATATAAAGAATTTTAAAACATCAGCCCCCACAAATATCCAATCCACAAATGAGCCCTGGAGATGAATACACACTTCTCAGATAAGGAAATACAAATGGCAAATAAATACATAAGAAAATGTTCAACATCAATAGTCATTTGAGAAATGCAAATTAAAACAACACTGAGATTCCATCTCACCCCAGTATGAATGGCTATCATTAAGAAGTCAACCAATAACAAACACTAGTGAGGCTGTGGATAAAAAGGAACTCTTTTCCACTGCTGGTGGAAGTGTGGACTGGTGAGATCACTGTGGAAAAAGTTTTGAGATTCCTCAGTAAACTAGGACTAGAGGTCCCATTCAACTGAGCTATTCCTCTTCTGGGTATTTTCTTAGAAGACCTGAAAACATCATATCATAGCGATATATGCACACTCATATTTATGGGCAGTACAATTTTTAATAGCTAAATTGCAGAAGCAACCCAAGTGCCCATCCACTCAGGAATGGATAAAAAAGTTGTGGTATTTTTATATAATGGAATATTACTCAGCTATAAAGAAAGGTAAACTCGAGGCTTTTATAGGTAAATGGTCACAACTAGAGACCATACTCATCAGTGAAATAATTCAGATCCACATGTGTAAAAACCATATTGTCTCACTAATACAAGAACCTGAAAGAGTGAATAAAAATTAGAAGGTACCACAGATAATGGGAAACAAAAGGAAACTGCTCAAAAGTAAATAACAATTAGGATGAGGGAAAAGAGAAAAGAAAGGAGGGGGAAATTATGTATATATGTTTCCACAGGATATCTAACATAGTTGTACTAATGACTTCTACTGCTTTATTGAAAGAAACAGTTAATATCTGATCAATCTTACATGTGTATTTTTTTACCTGAGTAACCAATTTGAAGATATTAATATGTAATAGAAAAACCCTTGTTAATTTCCTATCACCCTGTCTGAAATTCAGTATTGTTTGCATTGTTTTTGTGTTACTTTGTAAATGTATGTATGTTTGTTATTATGGTTTTATTCTTTTATCTTTAAAATTAAAAAAGGAAAAAAATTACTGAACAATAACAATATGGAGAACTATTAATGCTCAGTAAGAAAATACAGACATCTTTAAAAAGGGATAAAAACTGATTTAAAAATGGCATAGACCTTACCTATAAAAGGACTTCACTGATACAGTTAAGTATCTCTTTAGACTTTTCTGTTATTTTTTGTACACGTGCCACATAAAACAATTGAATGTTAATTAAGCTAGATTCGCTTTGATTTTATAGCCAAGAAACATGAATAACAATGGCAGTGATAATTTAAAAAATACATTTACAAACATTGTATAATATTTATGGTAATTTACAGTTGAATAAATAATGTTAAATACTTTTCATCAATGTTAGTAATGTTTTGAATTCATACCTGTACTATAATCATTAAAAACCCAAAATACAATAAATTAGAAGCCCCAGTAGTCTGTGGAAAAGCTTCTGTGATATATAATTAATCTCTTTCTTACCTGTAAGCCAGTAGTACAATAATATAAGGCAGACCATAGACTAAGTGACCCATGGGGCTATGTTGACTACGTTAGTTAACCCTAGTTACACATAAAAAAATTTCCAGCCAAAGCTTGAATATTTAGATGTGCATATATTTGATGTAGAGAGACTCTCTTCTTTAGATTTAAATGCTCCTTGTTTTAGAGATTATCTTCTAAATATGTCTTTGTCCTCCATTCCTAGAACTTATAAACAAACCACATTATTCAGCTAGTAATAAAAGTTCAAAAGTTTCCCTAGGATAACCATAATTAAATTTCTCAGCTTGTAAGAACCACTATGCATTCTCTAATTAATAGTCATAATTAGTATGATTAATTATAAAATTAACTTTATTGGGGAGCTGAATGAGGAGTTATTGTTTAAAGTGTGCAAAGTTCCATTTGGGAACACGGAGTTTTGGAGAAAAATGTCAGTGATGGCCAAAGACCAGTGTGAATGCTTTTCATGCCACTGCAAAGTACAATTAAAATGGTTAAAAATGGAAATTTTATACTATGTTTACAGTATTGTGATAAAAAACAAACTTTGGGGGAAAAGTAACTTTATCACTGTCTTCTAGGAAAAAGGAAGTGGTAACTATATTATTCTAAGAAATGACTTCATCACCATATGTAAGTTTTGGGAGGAGACTGCTTTCCAGGTTCCTGATTCATGAACATACCAATTGATTCAGTCTTGCCACTGTTTAAGCCAGGGTGGCAGTTCAACAGGAAATTTACATCACATCAGTGCATGTCACCAGTCTTCTACAGCTCTACTCTCTGTGACCTGAGTTAAACTGGAACTGCCTTGTCATTTCTTTTAACCTTCGTGTCTGAGGCAATTCTGAGAAGTCTCTCCCAGCAATTGTTCGTTCCTCCTGGGCACCATGCTGTAACTAGGATTAATCATAGAATTCTAGGGTTGAGAAACCTTGAAATGTACCATGACCTCGCCAACACTGGCACAGACGCTCACATGCCATCCTAAAAATTGCTCTAGGTTTTGTTGCCTTTTAAAGCTTTCTCCCCACATCTCCCCATGAAGGGCTGTTCTGAAAACACCAATTTTAAATCTAAATCTATCAAACATTATTTTAAGGTACATTTCCTCTTGGTCTTGCTAGAGTAGAGTAGGAGAACCTACACGAGTTATTTTTTACAGTTCTTGAAGGCTATCACTAAATCAAGTTGGGTTGCAGGTAACCCCTTCTTCTCAGGACTTCCCCACATAAGGTTGGATTTTTATTCTTCAGTAAACTCATAGTCTTTTTAAAAACTTCTTCTGAATCATACATTTCTCTTGAATTATGAGAAGCAGAGCATTCAAATAAGATAGTTGATTAATTTTGCATTTTTTACAATATGGAACCATGCTCTTACGGGAGAGATTCCGCTACAGACTTACATACAAAGCTCCACTGTGTCAATAAAATTGCTAATATTGTGTTTATTGTCAATATTTATACTTTTGCCAGTCATTCCTCTTATTTGTATGGATTATGATCCACCTGCTGACCCAGATTTTACCATCAGGAATCATTTTTTTTCTAGCCACTATAACTATCATATAGCACAGGTCTCAAAAAAAGTTATTAACACTGACATTTATCAATCCAACATACATGACAGAATCATTTTTTAAACAGAAAAACGCTGGTGTATTTTAATGTCTACATTAATTATAACTTAAAATGCAATAAACTGCCAACAATTAACAAAAATGATGTCTACATCTAATGTGTACTGTGTGCCAAATTTCTACAGTTTTTTTAAATCACTTTATTAAAGTAAATGCACTTTGAATATGTATCATTAATCAAGATACTCAGCCGCAATAGAATGTTTACTATGACTTTTAACTTCTTGTATATGGAAAAAACTATATAGAGTCAGAGCTTTCCGTTACAGAGGGAGTATGAAATGCACCCTACAGTTACAGCAAATTAAACAGACTCTCCAACGTGCCTCCAGGAGTAGGAATGGTTTGCTGGGGCATTGCAGCCCAGCAAAGGACAAGGACAACAAAGCATGATGATTGTCACAACAGTGACAATTTTACTAATAGAATTGTTCCAAAAATCAGTTGTTTTACAGAAGGCACAACCTGCAGCTCCCGGGTCTGCAGTTTATACATAATCTCTGACCTGTTTGGGGCTCAGTACATCCCAGTTAGGAAAAGCAAACTGTACCAAGCAAGACCAACAAGATTCCTCAGCAGTGATGAATATGCGGAAAGGAGAGAGAACCGGCATACACGCGATTGCAAACCTGCTCTGCCCAGTTCCCCAAGGTGATGAAATGTGTGACTGTCATAAGACTCAGTAATACTGTTATAATTGGGATGTACAGGGAATAGATGCCAGCTGCAGAAACAGTATGTGCTTTGACAAGGGGTGTGTTGGAAGCGATTGCCAGCCTGTGCCTCCTGCCAGCTCCACTCAGCTACAAATAGAAATGACGACATGCAGTGGGCCATAGCTCTCATGGCCATAGCTCTCAAGCGCTGCTTCAGGACCAAGCGGGCTCTACAACTCCAGCGGCCATGGCAAACTTCAGATTAGTTACACATCACAGTGGTACTATTGCAACGAGAGTCGCAGATCACCTGCAGGGCGTCAGCAGAAAGGCCTGTCAAAAAATTCAGTCTCCTCCCCCCCCCAGTCCTTGAATTAGAATCTTTGAAGGAAAGGCCCAGAAAACTGCATTTTTAAATCTCCTCTGTTTCTTCCTAGGAATGTACGTTTGAGAGCTAAGACCAGAAAAACCTAGTGGGAGTACCAAGAGCAAACATCACAAAGCAATATAAAGCAGTGTAACATGGTATCAGCCTACATGCTTAGGCTGCTTTACAGCCTGCCAGCTGCTGTACATGTAACTGTATTTCTACACGAATGTGTTTCATGGAAAAGACAACACCTCGAAAATCTCAGGTGTTGAAAATTAGAAAGAGAGTAAAAGAAAATGAGACAAAAAGGAGCGATGGTGTCTAGAGCTGTTTCCCCTCCACTGTTCCGACTTACAGTCGGAACAGTTATGATGACACGCGTAATGAGGCAAAGAATAAGACGACGGCAGCCTCTCCCATGTGCCAAACACTGTACTAAAATTTTACATCTATTACCACATTTAATTTCCATAACAACACATAAGATGTTAAACATTCGGTTTCACAATTGAGGAAATTAAGGCTATAGAAAATGAGAGTGGTTAAGAATATGCAGCAAATATGCTCTTCCTGACTTTAAAAATGCAAGTGCTAACCTTTGTGCTCTACAGCCTCCTAGGTCTGACTCACTCAATCAGCCGACAAGCTTGCACCACTGTCCAAAGACTAAGGCTAGCCTCGCTTTCTCATAACCACCAGCACTACCAGGTGATGAAGTCAATGAGCTTTTCACTGGGTTCTTCAGTTCTGTGTCCCCACGCATTTGTGCGTCAGCAATGTACTGGACTCCTGTTCAGTCCCTCTATTTACTTGAAATGAACTGGTCATTCCTAAGCTCAGATGTAAATCTAGACTTACACCATTCCATATGAGATCCTACTTTCCCTGACCAGAAGCCCTTGATCTGAGATTTCCCCATTTCTCCACCTTTGTTAATCAATCACCCTCATCCTTTTCATTTTTCAGCTCTTTGGCTAAGATCAAGTGTAGTGTCTGTTCTTATCAGTTTAATAAACTATTTTTATTCTCTTGCTCTCTTGGGCTGGGCTCATCTCTCCTGTGCAACTTTAGTAAATATGATCCTCTCATGAAATGGCTTAGGTACTATTAAATTCTCAAAAGTCTAAAATCACTAGATCAGTTAGAACTTTTCCAGTTGCACAACAGAGAAACCAATGTAAATTGGTTCCCCCAAAAAAGTTTTTGGCTCGTGAACTTAAAAAATCTAGAGATACCTGTGTTCAGGTATCTGTTGGGTGCTCTCACCTGTGGCTTCTGCTTCTCTCAGTCTTTGGTGTGTCCTTGTGGATTCTGCTTTCTCCAACCTCTGTTTTAAACACAAAGGAAAATTTATCGCTTTTCCAGATGTTTCCACAAGAATCAAAGTCTTGACTGTCTATAGCTTAGCCTGAGTGACATAAAAATGCAATGCATTGTTTAAGAGGTCTGGATTAGAGGGCCCTAGGAACAGTTTGCCCTCTGCCCACCCAGCAGCCTGGACTGCAACCCAGCTGCAAATGTTGCCCCCAAGACAAAACACAGTTCTAGCACCAGAGACTGGGTAGGCAGAAACAATAAATGTATGTTAACATCAAATAATATGAACCTTAAGACAGTGCACCAGTGAAGAATAGCAATTCTAGATAAAAATGTAGTTACTAAAAGAAGAAAAATGGAGTGAGGAGGAATGGGGCAGGGATGGAAATGGAGTAAATGTTTCATTTCCTTCCAATACCATCAAAAAGACCACTATTGTTTCATTTATGAAAAGTATGACCCTTCTACATGGGAGGCACTAATAAAGCAGAACCTACTGGATGGGATAAACTTACCTGAACAGAAATGTTCATACAGGATTCTTTCACTGTAAGCATAATTATAATTCTAAATTGGGAGAGGAAAAGTTCATTCAAAACATTCCCGTATTTTGAAAAGTGCAGCTGTTTGTCCTTTTAGGTAAGTGCTCCTGTCGATTTTCTCTCTCTATTTCTATTCCTAGTCCTATGGCATTTTGTTTGAGCAAGGCTCAGGCATCCACTCATTCTTGTTAGTGGTGGGACCCTACAAAATTTATTTAACCTCTTTGTAAAGTAGAAGAAGGAAAATACAACTATCTCCTTAAACTTGTGAGAATTAATTAAGCAAATATAAGGAGAAAATTTAGGATACAGGGTTCATCATATAACATCTTCTTTGAGTACTTTCATCACCGTTGGAATTATTTTTAAAGCATGCTCAGACGTAAATCTAGCATCTGCTTGGTGATACCTAGCGGTCAACTTAGTACTGAACCTGTTTGAAGAAATCATTGTGTTTGCGCCAATTCTTAGATTTTTACTTGAATTCCTATTATTCACAGACTGTGTATTGTAAGAAATTGGTATCAGCAACAGCCTCAATCTCTGTATCTTTACAGAACCTAGTATTTTTTTTTAACAAATGACTCAATAAATTGATGGAAATAAATGTACAAATTAAACAAAATCTTTCTACTCCCAGTTTTTCAAATTGTCTTTCCTTTAGGTTCCTGTGTTTCCTGAAGAAAAACAATGATTGATATAAAAGAACTCCCCTCAGTGCAATAAATAGGTTTCAAAGATTGGTTGTAGAATGGGCAAAACGTTATTCTCAAGGAACATATACTTGATGGCTGGAATTTTATTTCATCCGGGACAGGCAAGAAAAAGATAGTTTGTGTCAGTGAACATTCCTTCCTAGTTCTTCTAAAATCAATGAACACAATTTGCCTTTCACACCGAAAACTTGGAGACCATATTTATTTCTTCTTACCCTTTCCAGCATCCTTTAAGCCAAACTAGATGTTTGTGGGTACTTGTTTTCCCTCAGATCTCAGCACACAGTCTCCCATATCTTCCGTGTGTGCTTCGGGCAGCTCTTGTCTCTATAATATAGACAGATCTCTACATTCACTTCCAAAGGTGCACAAACAGGAGTGAAAACCACCAGTCCTCTAGAATAACATCTGAGGCACCCTGTCAGTACTGACACACTGCAGAATGGCCGCAGATGGCCACCCAGGGGCAACCATACGACAGCATAGACTTCTGCAGAGAGCAGTATGTGCTGGAAAGTGTCGCCAAAGTCTGTTTTCTCGTGCCCACACTGCAGTCACGTAGCTTGCGCTACTGCCAGAGGGCTTCCTGAGGAGGGAGGAGATTGAGCAGGTGTCTGCTTTTGAAAAATCCCTCCCCTTCCATGACAAAGAGATTGAGACCTAAACCCCTCTATGCACAGATTTCTGTATCTCATTGATTTAGAGCACAGCACTGCAGCAAAATTTTTCCTCCTAGTCTCTATCATTTTCTACCTATTTGCATTTTTATGCCCTCTGTGCTTAAGAGGTTAATGGAGCTTTCATCCCTTGTAATGCCGCCAGAAATACAATGGTATCTATTATAAATTCCACCAAAATGCACATTGCAGCCAGAGTCCTTAGTAATCATTCCCTTCAGAGTTTGCTGGAGCACTGATCACAAGCTACACGTCTTAGAAACCTGACCTTTTGCGAGGGTTCACTTCTGTCAGTGGAGTCACAGCTACATCCTTGACTCATGGAGCAAATACAAACAGCATAACATCATTTTAAATATATGTTATCAGATGGTCAAAATAATCATATGGACTTTAAATAGGTGTATAAAATTAATTTTCAGATATCTCCCCACAAGCTTCAGTGTTATTTTCAGTATCATCATTGTAGACACCATGAAGAAATTTTCTTGTCTGTTTTATTATTGGTGGTGCTGACCACTCAAGCAGCTAATGGCCCCTAACTGTCTATTGTAACATTCCATTCCTTTTAGCTTTTTAAAAAAATTTTCCTTCTAAAAATATATTGACAACTTATATTTACAGTCTACCAAGAATGTTTCCTTGGATGGAATTATGATTTCTGCATTTGATGAAGTAAACCAAATACATACCATGGTCCATGATTATCTGTATTATCTTTTGTTTGTTCAAAATATTAAGATTAAAAAATATAATTATTTTATATACAATAAGAAAAATCAAAATATTTATTTATTTTTAACTAGCTTCACAGGTTTAAAAATTCAAAACTAGTTAAGATCTTTTCTGTTTGATCTTCTTTTATATAATGACTGCTTAAAGGCATAGGAAACAGGAAAATAATCTGAACACAGTCAGATGAATAATTTTTAAACTCATTTTTCGTGAAGGTTACCAACTATCTAACATGAAGCCATAATTCTAGGTTCAATTTTCAGTTGTGCAATTCTTTTTAAACATATCCTTATTACAGTCAAAATTTGTATAAGTACATAAAAGAAATTATAAGCAGAAAAGGCAAGAGAATATTTTATTTGTCCTTTACAATTCCAGGGCATTCCTTGGATATTTCATTCATGTTAGATTTATCCCAAGTAATAAAATGCAAAATGATGATGTACATAATTTGGTTTTGAAGTACTGATGTGAATCACAAAAGATTTCCATGTTAATTGGAGGATGATTGTTCAGCACTTTATACGCCAGTGCTGCCTTTGAGTTCACTGCATTGTTGCACAGGTTTTGAAAGTATTGTTGGTATTACACAAGTCATCTCTTGTAGGTAAAAAACATGCTAAGGTGAGAACGCTCCACGGGGCATGAGGCACCTATTACGTCATGTCAATTAAGGGATTGCTGAAACAAGAAGTATTTGTTTAAATTAATAGAGGTGATATTCTTAATTGCCAGTGGGATTTTGATGTGAAGCTTACAGTGAGCAACATCTTCTGGTCCCTAAAGGAATGTAAGCACTGTCATCCATGACAAAAGAATTCGTGTCTGGCACCATAGTGTATGTTTCGGGAAATTTAGGAACTGTAATGGAAGGCTACTCCAAACTCAAATGTTTATGTTAATCTGCCACTTATGTCTAGTTTCATTTTCCATGCACATTCATTGAGAAAATTGAAAGGAAACTAACACTATTATCAAAACACAATAAATATGCATGTTTTTTTAAAACAGTGACATTAAAACAAAACCTGTGACATGCTACTGTTATTTTAATTCATTTACTGCATCTATGTGCCTTTTAAATTTCTAGCAATATGAATATTTTAAAAATTGTAAATTTTAAAAGACAGGAAAAGATTCAGTGTAATAAGTTAATGGATAACTAGTATTGGAATAAAAAAAATAAAGACCTCAGAGACCCTATTAATAATAGTGCCCACTGCCTGACAAGCATGAGGCCCTGGGTTCAATTCCTGGTGCCCAAAAGAAACAACTACATTAATAATAGTACCTAATGAAAAGGGAAACACCTATGACACATTCAAATTTGATGGTTCTTATAACAAAATAACACCTCTTTATTTGTGATAGTATCTACAGTTTTGTAGGACTAAGAACAAATCAATTTCAAAATGAATAAACTTAATCTATAGAAAAAGAAGTCACCAAATGCCAAGACTCAGTGTAAACAACTATACTTTGTTCCCCTTTTTTGCTTAAAAAATGTTACAAAGTATAACATATCACTTATACAGTGACTTTTAAGTACAATTTACAGTCCTATTCTAATTGTATATAATGTTAGACTAGTATTTGAAACTTCATTTATTGGGTATCTATCATGTATTTCAGCTAAAAATATTTCACATAGGTTCGTGATCAAAATACAAAAAGAGAAAAAAATAGCTCTAAGTAAAATCTTATCTTACAACTCTTCCCTCAAATAACTGTCACATAGTTAGACAAATTCATAAAGCGGAATTGGAAATAGCCAGTCTCTGGTGCCTTTTGACCTTTCCTTACTTCTCCTAGCAAACAGACCAATTATTATAAGACAGAGCCTTCTGGTGATCTCACCTCAGCTCTTGAACCTTCCCTGATGTTCCCTTCTGCTCTGTTTATAAATCTGCTTGAGGTCGCTTTCACTAGCTTTGCCGCTTAAGAGCTGCTTAACTTCACAAATGAAACAGGAATAACGACGGTACCAGCTCAGAGCTCTTGTGAGAGCCAATTGTGAGCTATTGTGAGTTGATACAGCGACTGGCATGTGTAAATGTTCAATGTGTATCACCCGCTATTTTTCTATCTATATGGATGATAAATTCTGTATCATTCCCAGATAAATTTTTAAATGAGCAAAACTTCTCTCAGACAAGCCCAGCTTTTCTATTCTTTCCTTTTCTTCCAATTTCATGTCTTTCCCCTTAGGCTGCATGCCCGATTAGAGCTGACAAGGAACTGTGTTTCACACCAGTACTTGAGCTGGGAAACGCAAGCAAACAGAACATTGAGTGAATGTCAGCAGGTTAGTTTGCCCTCCTGGTTACCAAACATTCTCCCTTCTTTCTTTGGTCCCTTGTTCCTACATGTGGGCTCCATTCCTCAAGGGAGAAGGCAAAGGCCCATCCTAATGTCATCCTCATCAAAGTTCATTATCTGCGAGAGATGATGAATTGTCTAAATCACTTTCAAATGTGAATCCATCTGTCCTACATTCACTCAGTTCACAGCGGTGGAACAGTGGCAACAGTAAAAATCTTATTGGAAACAATATGGTTGAAAAACACATAGACCCAACTGGCCTGTAGCAATTCTGAAATCCCACTGGGCAGAAATTATGAGGTTTCTTAGAAATGGTATGGGAATTTCTCTTATCAAGGTCCAATTCCGCACTTCAAGATCCCCCTGGTTCCATCTTCTGAGAGACTGTTTTTCCCTAGCAATACCTTCTTAGCTGCGACTGAAGTAGTGATCAGAATAAACTCCATGGGGCGTACACAGATTACTCTTCTCTGTCACTTCCACAGAAGGAGAAAGAATCCCAAGATTTGTTTTAAATCTTGAGCCACACAAGCCTTCCTTATTGTTCTTATTTTTGTTTTTGCAGTACTGAAATCTGAACCCAGGACCTGTGCGGTGAGTTAAAACTCCAGCCATTTTTAATTTTCTTTTTACTTTTCAGACAAGTTTTCAAGTTGCTAACCTGCCTAGCTTGGGCTCAAACTTGGGATCCTCCAGCCTCAGCCTCCCGGAGTGCCAGGGTTATAGGTAGAATCACCACACCCAGTTGCATTCGCAAGACTTTACTCCAGGTTCACGAATCCTTTCACAGTATGAATTTATTTTATGAACGAGAAGGATGAGAAGAAGAATGAGGATGAGGACGAGGTGGGACAATATGGGAAAGAGGAGAAGAGCCCTACTAGACTTTTTGGTGAGATCCCCACATTTTCATATATGGCCTTTATTTTTTTCTATCTCACTGCCGTAAACACACTGTTAACCTACACACACACTTTTTTCTTTCAGATTCGGGGTCACTCCCTAAAACTGCAGGCACAGCCCTAATCTGATATTCTAGAAGCAATTAATCAGTTGAAACATTTTACTAAGGGTTTGTCTATTGTGGGCCAGATGCAAAGAACCCTCACGTCCTAAGGGATTACGTAGATCCCTAAATCGCTCCATGGAAGGTATCTGTCTACTTACCAGAAATGCACACCTACACTAGGCTTTTCCATGAGCGAGAAGGAACTCCTATTTTATTGGGTCATTGAACTTTAGGGGCTTGTTTCTGACCACAAGAAATTCTCCACTTTATAAAACCAATTGTTCAGAAACACTCTATCATACTATTGGGGTTTTTGCTGTAAGGCGTTGAATTGTTTTCATATATTTAAAGCTGAAGAGATAGTAACTGACATGGTAGGCTATACAGTGTACATAATACATTCAATAACAAGCAAAATGAGAAATACTCATAACTGGACCTGCCAGGAAACGCAAGTTATTTTCTATCGGACTAGTTTTCTGCTTATCAAATAAAAATGATATCACAATAAACATTTCTTAAAGAACAACAAAGGTTTGTAATGAGAACATATAAAATTTGATAGCTAAAAAGTGTCTAAACTACACATAATACCAAAAAGTCACATATATACTTTCTAAGTATGATCAGCATCTAGAGATTAAGCATAATGATTTTTTTAAATACCAAATGATTGTCACCTGGCTCCATTTTTAGCTTTCGCATTATTGATGGCAAACAGGTGTGAGCAGACAGCATTCTCTGTGTTACACAATGCACATACATAGGACAACTTATTTCTAGGTGTGAACTTAAAAGAAATCCAAATACCTTTTAAATATAGAGTATAACAACCAACAGTGATACATTCTAGCTCCTAGATTTAGGACAGTGATAGAAAATGTTTTTGGCACTTTTCGTTACACCTCCTTTAACTTACTAGCAAATTTCTACCCAGTACTTCTATTGTTGTTCCCTTTGGTTGTAGGTTATGCAAATGTTTCTATGTACACATTCATATGCTTGTAACCCTTTAAAAACTGCCCAGCATAGATGTATAACCTTGAATAAGTGAAAAATAGTTAACTCTAGGGAACTGAATACAGAAGGTGAAATGAGGAGAAACTTTTTATTTGCTCCTTCCTACAATAGCACATTGTGTAATTTTTGTAACTGTATGAATGATTCACTTTTCTAAATGTTTTTAAATAGAAAAAATTGTTAGAACTGAATGAAAGAATCTGGAATGGCTTCATTTGCATTAAGTGCCTAGAACAATGCCCTGCCTGAGGTAGGCTCTCAGTAAATAGTTGTTAAGGGAATAAATCAAGCTATTACACTCGGAACACATTAGCTCATGAGCTGAGGGAGGAGTTACCTGCATTGGATTTCACCATAAAAAGATCTCAGTTCTGATAAAATTGACAGCTGACATTTACTTTCCAGGAACAAATCATAAGAAGGCTTTGTTCACATCATTCTTGAAAAGCTAATAATAAAATTAAATTAGCTATTACCAAAATAGTTTTAATTATGTATTTAATAATGGGTGTAGGAATTTTTTTACATTCTTTGGAAAATACTAAAGAGCTTAAATTTTTAAAATAGAAAATACCATCTACTTCCATTCAGTTTGACAAATAAAAGGCTTGAAGACACCATCTTTTTAAAATATTTTTCAAATAAATTTTCGAAGAAAGGCAATGTGGTGCTAAATTAAAAAGGCTTCTTGTAAGTTCTATCTTGGTGAAGAACCAGCTTCTCTGTTAGATGGAAAAACCACATTTTCTAATCTGACACAGAGCACAAGCAAACAGGTACATTCTAGGTATCTTAGGCAGAATTTTAATAAACAGTAAAAGAAATTAAATCATAGAAAACACTTAGTAATCACAAAATGAGCCCCTAGAGTATTGAAATGAGCACCACCTTCATATTCTGTCAACTTTAACTTTAACATGGTATTTCCTAGGAACTACCAGCACTTGGAAATAAATTATAGAGAGTAAATTTCCATTTTTAGGGCTATTAAGTGTGTGTACTGAAGAAAAACAGATCTGGGGGATTAAGCAGTTTTAAGCATGAAAACTAATGCTCATACCCTGTCAATAAATACTTTTTGATGTATTATATTAGGACATATTTCTCATACAAATTGATCACATTCACTGTAAGTTTGTACCTGTTCGTATCTTAATTCTTCGTTTTTCCACACTCCCCTCAGCTCCCTGCCACCTTCCTTCCCCTACACATTCACAAGAGCTTGGTTTCCATTTATTCCCTTCCATCCTTTTTTTTTCTTTTCCCTCCTTCCCTTCCCCTCCCCCATCCCCATTCCCCTTACCATTTGAACAAGTTCTTTCTATTTCCCAATAGTTACCCAACATTAGGCTTCTTATTTACTCCGGGTTTTTCACATGAGAGAAACAATGTGATATATAAAATCCCAAGTCGGATTCACTTCGCTTAAGATTACGTTCTCAAAGTGTGCACATTTTCCTACAAATGGCTCAAGTTTGTCCTTCTTTATGGCGCAGCAGTGCTCCATTGGAAATAGGTATTACATTTTCTTTATCTGTTCACCTGTTGATGGGCTTATAGACCGTTTCCAAGATTTAGCCATTGCACACTGTGCTGCTATGAACATGGGTGTGCATACACCACTGTGAGAGGATGCTTTTAACTTCTTAGGGAAGGAAGATAACCGGAAAGGGAACAGCTGGGGCACTTTCACCTCCTTCTCATGAGCCTAGTTACAATCTTCCCTATCTATCAGTTGCTTATGTGAACATACCTGTCTTTATATCTCTAGGCTCCTAATGGAGAATCTTAGTAGTTGTCTCTCAGCAGCATTATACTACTTAATTATGTACATTGTCACTAGCAAGCTCTTGAATTTTCACTTACAAAATTAGCATAAAGTTAGCATATGACATGCTGCTTGTTTTTTGCTTATTTCTAACCTCTAGCACCTGACTTATTAGTACTAAATTACCACAATGCCAGTGTTTCTCAGAGTGTTTTCTGCTGGGTGTCTGCATCATAAGCTTGCTCGGAATGTAGACTGCTGGGACCTAGACAGACCTATGGAATTGTTACCTTCCAAGGGGTAAGGACAAAAATCTGCACTTTGAAAAAAATGCTTCAGGAATCCTTCAATGTAAGAATCAACCCGTGCATTCCCACTAAATTCATTCACAGGTAGTTTTTAGCTAAGAAGAATGGAAAAAGCACTTGACTCTGCCCTCAGGCCAGCCTTTGGAGACAGAAACCCTTCCCACCCATCCTTTCTTTCTGGCACAATTAGTTCTTTAGCATCCTAATTTACCTTAAGTGCACAGCTAAAATGAAACTTTCCTTTTTGCCCCAGTCAACAGTGTGGGTGTACTAAAAAAACGGGGAAAAAAATACACAAAAAACATATCTTCAAGACCAAAATTCTAGACCTTATCATCTCATTTTATGGCCCACAGTTGAGAATTAAATGTGGTTCTGACAGTTGTGTCTTAGAGGGTTACAAGGTGTTAGTATAACAACATTTTGAGCTCTTTGAAGGAAATGAAGAAGAGCTTTCTCATTATCCCCATAAATCAAGAATAATTCATTCTATTTAAAAATCACCACAAATTGGCTAAAGATTAGAAAAACAGAATATAATGGATGGAATGGCCAAAACTGAAGCCCAATATGTGAAATATAGTCCACTGAAAAGGAGCAAAGGCCATACAATGGAGAAAAGATAATATTTTCAATAAGTGGGGCTGGAACTACTGGATAGCCAGAGGTAAGAAAATGAATCTAGACAGAGTTTACACCTTTCACAAAAATTAACTCAGAAAGGATCACAGACCTAAATGCAAAACACAGAATCATGAAACTCTTAGAAACTAGCACAGACGTCTTAGTGCTGGCAGTGATTTTTAGTTTCACTATCAAAGGTATGATTCATGAAAGAAAGAACTGACTAGCGGAACTTCATTGTGGGTAACAACTTCAGCATTGCAAAAGACTGTATGAAGGGCATTAGCAGGCAAGCCACAGAATAGAAGAGGGTGATGCCAAAGGACACAGCACATAAAGGACTGTTTCTCAAAACACATAAGGAACCCTTAAAATGCAACAATAAGCAAACAAAATATCTGATTTAAAAATGAACAGGAAGGATGAGGATGTAGCTCAGTGGCAGGGCACTTGCCCAGCATGGTCATGACCCAGTACACCACCAAAAAAAAAAAAAAAAAAGGTAAGAACAAAAGATAGAAATAGAAATCTCATTTAAAAATACACACAAGTGACAGATAAACACGATAAAAATAATTCAACATATATTTCATTAGGCAATTGTAAGTTTAATCAATGAGATGCTGCTACACGTCTATTAAAAGGATCAAACATCTACCACACTGAAGGCACGGAATGTTGACGAAGATACGCCTGAAGTAGCTGCCACTCCTGGCTGATGGGACGCAAAATGGTGCAGCCACTTCAGAATAGTCGGGTGGTTTCCTATAAAGCTAAAGGAAATCTAACAAGAAATGTTTGCATTCACACATCTTTGTATTTACCTAAAAGAAGTGGAAATTTACCTTCACAGAAAAACCAGTAAACAGATTATATAAAGCAGCTTTATTGACGATTTCTAAAAGTTGGATGTAACCAAGATGCCCTTCGGTACGTAAATGGATAAATTAATTGTGTTACATTTAGGTAGTAGCATATTACACGAAGAGAGAGAGAGAGAGACAGAGAGACCAAACTATGAAAAGCATGAAGGACACAAATATCAAATACTAATTGGAAGAAGCCAACTTTAGGCTACACGTACGATTACAACTATATGCCGTTCTGGACATGGCGAAACTGTAGACACAGGAAGGAAACTGGTTGCCAGGGACTGAAGATTAGATAGATAGGAAATACACAGAGGATTTGAGAAGCAATAAAATTACTTTGAACATTTCAATAGTGGATGTTTCTCTATACATTTGTCCAAACACATAGAATGTCCAACACCAAGAGTGAACCATAATGTGAACTGTGAACTCTGGGTGATAATGATGTGTCAAGGACAATTCAGGGATTGTAATACGTGTACCACTCTGCCACAGGATGTGGTTGGGGGAGAGGCTGTGCGTGTATGGGGGCGGGGTGTGTGTGAGAACTTGCTGTAGACTTTGTGCTTTATTTTGCTGTGAACCTAACTAACACTGCTTTTTTTAGAAAATGTTTGAATATGGAAAGGAAAATACTCAGAATCTTCTTTAAATACTTTTCTTAAACCACTGAACTCTTAAGATAAAGAACTTGAGCCATTTAAACACAGGACTTTTTAAGTATTTGATTAATGTAGATTAACCAGTTCTTTCTCAATTTAGACTAAATTCCTTTTACCAAACCAACAGAAACCAGATTAGAAGAGACCTAAATCATGAGATTAGACATTATTTCACTCAGAAGAAAATTCCATTCTTCCTTCTCAGGAGTTAAATTTGGGACCATTAAGATCAATTCAAGCTTTATCTAAATCAGCCTGATGATAATACTGTGCAGAAGCAGATTCCCTTTACCCTTAGTTTCTCTCCTTATAAACCTTGATGGTGTGTGTATTAGCTTCAACATGAGTAAGTGCTAGCAATTTAAACACTTTTGGGTAAGAATTCCTGCAAAACCATGCAAGGATGGTGTCTGTTAGTAAAGGACTAAATTCACCCTCTGTTACTACCATAAGGGAGGTCCTCAGGGAGCTGCCACCCATTTGTTATATAGGCTGTGCTCAGTATAGCAGCCTGGCATTTTGTTCATTTCATACCTAAAGGATTTGATATTTTCTATTGATTCTCTCACAGTCCAGCTTGATGAGCTGAGAGGTTTTTTTTATTATGTGCAAAATACCTTTAAGATGTACATTAATAGCAGAAGACATTTGTATACTTAAATATATTTAAGAAGAAATTATTTAAGAAGTTGTAGATTATAATTATGAAACATTTTTTCTCCTTATTTCATTACTATACATTAATTTTTCTATTCTAGAATCAAGCTTCATAGCCTGTCATTTTGTTGTAAGAAGCAGAATAATAGAAGAAACTTCAAAGATGGTATTATTTTTAGCTTAGGCTAAATTTGTTACCAAATCAGCAGAAACCGTGTGTTCATTTTTGCAGCCCATATACAAATCAACAGAAATCAGATTAAAAGAGACCTAAATCATGAGATAAGACATCATTTCACTCAGAAATAATTAGCTTTGAAAGGTCAGTGACTTATACACTCAAGGGGTTGTTATTGTTGTTGGTTGTCTGAGTTGTTTTTTGTGTTTTGTTTTGTTTTGTAGTTCCCACTTAGGCATAGGATATCACATTCATTCAGATTAATTTGGTGACACAGTGAAGAAAATCCCTATGAATATAAAGTCTTAGTCTAATCATAGTATATTTTATATTTCTCTTTTTTGCAGGGAACTATTTGTGTGTGTGTGTGTGTGTGTGTGTGTGTGTGTGTATGCACTTGAGCAAGGTGGTTTTTTATCTGAAAGAGAATTTGTTTATAAAAAGAATAATAACAAAATGCCAACAACACAGACAAAAACAAAGCAAAAACAGTAAGAATGATACAGTTTCAGAACAAAATGATAGGGATTAACAGTGGTTGCTGTATTACATATTTTATCTTCATTGAATTTGGTCAGATTACCAGATGTAAGAATGCATGACTAATCAAACCATTAAAGAGAATAAACAATAAAAACAAAGAAATTATGAATGATACAGAGTTTTACCAAAGAAGATAATAGGAACTCAACAGTGGTTGTTATATTGCATAGCATTGTCTTCTAATTAGTTGATCAGGTTACCAGATATACATATGCAAAATTGGTCAAAAAAGCATTAATTGTTCCTTTTAATAAACCATTAGACATCAACAGTACAGTTATCCCAGCTCTCCTTCTGTATGCATATATATTTTTCCCTTCCTTCTTTCTTTTTTTTCTCCTTTCCCTCATCCCAGTTTCTTCTTTTGAGCAATTTCTTTCCCTTTCTTCATATCTATTGTACTATCAAAAGTAGTTGTAGTTTTAATAAATTAGGGTAATATGAAATGCAAACTTCTCCCCATTTTCTTTCTCAATTTGAGGTCTAAAAACCTCAACCTCTGCTGAGATTCTATTTTACCGGACATATGTTTCCCTTGTTAAAACCTTACCCATTTTATAAAATGCTTCCCTGCAAAACTTCCTGGACTGCCCCAAACCAGATGTGCTCTCACCTTTCCTTGAGGCCCATGGTACTGTTTACTTCTCTTAGGGCATGTCTCACATTCTGTCTTATATTAATGCTATTGCCATATTGCCTAATTTTAAGAAAAAGATGTTCCTTGAAAGCCAGGGCAGAATTTGGTTGTCTTTGGGGAATTTTGCCCAGTGCTTTGGACATGTTAAATATGCATCAAGGATGCATTTAACTGACTTAGTCTTTTAGGTTTGGGGGAGGAGGGGACAGAAGGAGCCCTTTGGAACAGTCGATGTTTAAAATTTTCTTTTTTCTTGACCAATTTTGCCCGCTGGAAACTGGTAATCAGAAGGACTAATCTGCAAACAATATGCAATGGAAGAACCATTGTTGAACTCCTACCCTCTTTATGGTGAAGTCTGCATAATTTCCAATGGTTTTTAAATTACTTGTTACTGCCTTTGATTGTTTGATCAATCTTGCATTCTTAAATCTGGACTGAGCAACTTCAGTGAAGATAACGGTATATAATGTAGCAGCCATTGTTAATTCCTATCATTTTGTTCTAAGGTCATGTATCATTTTTGTGTTGTTTTGATTTTGTCTTCACTGTTGTTTTGTTAGTTTTTTTGACCTGTAAAATTAAAAAAAGGAACCCTTTAAAAGACATCAATTCTCTTGAATTTCTCAAACTCTTAATAAAAAGCATTAAAATATTTATTTACATTATCTCCTTCATAACAATGGCAGGATGATCTCACAATGCTTTTGTCTGGAAAAGCTATTCTTTTCAGGTACCACATATAAAATTGGTGCTTCAAAATTTCAATTTAGAAGGAAGTAGCTTGGGCCCAGGGAAGCAGTGAAGAAGTGGGCTCATCTCTGTTGACCTTTCTGTTAGCAGGTGAGGCCTGGGGTTCAGGAGTGGCCCCAGACTTTGCAGTTTTCTAGGTTGGGAAGTCAGGTCCACCCATCTTTGACCAGCTACTTGAAATCCCCGAGCAGCAGTCCCTCTCTGGCCACTGTTGGTTTCACAGCTGAGGCCTGCACACTTTCCATCCACAGACTAGAGACCCTGATACCAAAGTCCAGCACTGCCCCAATATCCCAGTTGTGGTCTGAGCTGTACACCCCACAAATTGCCTGGGGACCCAACATCCTGTGGTCCACTGCCCTCTGCCATCTTAGGATAAGTCTGATATTCAGGGAAACTAGGGCCCATAGAGTCCTTCAGTGAGCTGTCTGGGTAGCTTGTGGCACAGCACTTTCCATCTGACATCCAAAATGACAAGACATAGGACCAAATTGCAGTCTCAGAACTCAACTCCACCCTGAACAAGTCCAGGAGACACTGACATAGGAGAACATGGAAGCCACATCCTTCTAATCTCTGAAACGATTGCAATTGAAGTAAAGAAACAACTCCATCAAGCCACAGAAGAAATGAGATCAGAAATAATCACCCAATTAAAAAAAGAAATTACATCAATAATGAAAGAACTGCTTGGCACATCTGAAGAAGACATATATAAAAAAATAGATGAGCATAGGAAAATGATGGAAACATTAAATGAACAATACAGGACAAAATTAGAATACATGAAACAGATTCAAAGAGATATCCAGGATATCAAAACTTCCACTGAAAACTGGCAAAACTGCTTGAATGAAGCTGAAGGTAGAATCTCAGATATTGAAAGCAGCATGGCAGCTAATGATTGTGAAACAAAGGATCCCTTAAAATCAACAATCCAGGAAAAATCAATTGAACAGCTGCAAGATGAGGCAAAGAGAAACAATGCAAGACTAATAGGTGTCAGTGAAACTGTGGGAGTCAACATACACGACATTAAAAAATTTGCAGAATTAATAGCAGAAATTTACCCAAGCATGGAAAAAGATTCTGATGTACAGGTAAATGAGGCATATACAACTTCAACTAGACTTAACCAAAACAAAACCCCACCCAGACATATAATAACCAAGATCCCAGATATCCAGCAAAAGAACAGAATACTAAAAGCTGCTAGAGAAAAGAAACAGATCACCTATATAAAGGAGAGCTCATCAGAATCACAGCAGACTTCTCAACACAAACCATACAATTGAGAAGACGTTGGAGTGAAGTATTACAGGTCTTGATACAAAACAACTACCAACCCACAGTGATGTATCCTGCAAAACTATCCTTCAAATTTAATGGAAAAATACAATATTTACATGACAAAGAACAACTAAAGAACTTCATGAATGCCAAACCAATCTTACAAAGAGTAATAAAACTTACTCTAGACAGAGAAAAAAGAGACCACAATCTCAAGAACAATAGAAAGGAACCCTAACCAGAGTAAACAATTAAAGAGACAGCAAAGTAGGAACCAACAGCAAGTAAATAACATGACAAGGATAAGCCAACATGTATCAGTTATAATCATTTATGTAAATGGCCTCAATTCACCAGTCAAAAGAAACAGACTGGAAGAGTGGATTAAGGAACAAAATCCAATGATATGCTGGATACAGAAGACACATTTTACTCAAAAGGAAATCCATAGACTGAAAGTCAAAGAGTGGAAAAAATTCTCCATGCAACAGGATCCCAGAAAAAACCAGAAGTAGCTATTATGCCTGCAGACAACATAAACTTCAAACCGAAAGCAGTCAAAAGTGATAAATGAGGTCACTACATACTTGTTAGGGGAAAACTGCAAGAAGAAGAGATAACAATCATAAATGTGTATGCAGCAATTATCAGAGCACCAAACTATATAAGTCAAATCTTAACAGACATGAAAACCCATATAATCAATAACAATAGTATAATAGGAAAACTAAACATGCCTTCATGCAAAGAGACAGGTCAACTAGACAAAAAAATCAACAAACTATAACAGACCTGAACCAAAGGTACAAACAAATTGACTTAGTAGATGTATACAGAGTGTTCCACCCCACAACATCAGAATACACATTTTTCTCAGCTGCACATGGGTCGTTCTCTAAAATGGACCACATTCTAGCCCTGGTGGCTGCTCCACAGTGGGCCCTGGCAGCTGCTCCGCTGTTGGCCCCACAGCTGCTCCACCGCAGTGGGCCCCGCAGCTGCTCCACTGAGGGCCCCGCGGCTGCTCCACTGTGGGCCCCATGGCTGCTCCAATGTGGGCCCTGCAGCTGCTCCGCAGTGGGCCCTGGGCGGCTGCTCCGCTGTGGGCCCTGCGCGGTTGCTCCACAGTGGACCCTGGCGGCTGCTCCACAGTGGGCCCCACGGCTGCTCCACTGGGGGCCCCGCAGCTGCTACGCCACAGTGGACCTTGCGGCTGCTCTGCAGTGGGCCCTGAAGCTGCTCTGCTGTGGGCCCTGCGGCTGATCCGATGTGGGCCCTGCGGCTGCTCTGCTGAGGGCCCCACTAAGGGCACCTCATGGACTGGACCCGCCCCCACCCATGGCACGGCGACAGGGTGGAGCCGGGTGGTCTGCTGTGAGCATATGTGCTTTTCCACCTCCCACCATGGCAGTTTGTATACATCCATGTATGTTATAGTATAGTCTGAGGCAGCTATATGTCTTCCCGAAGCAAGAGTCCAGGGGTATAGATAAACCCAGGAGTACAGTTATTATCACAGGGAAGATGACTGATTGAGTGGTAGGGCAACGGAGATGAGGGAGGAGAAAAACTGAATGATCAAATGGGCCATCATCTGTGTAACTGAGTAACAAAGGTGAAGGTAACTATGTAGGACAGCATCCAGAGCTAATTCCCTTCTGTGTTCTCCATAATTCTGTATTTCCTCAATTGTTTTTGTATTAACAGAAGTGAAGATAACTTTATATTATACAGCATCCAGTGCAAATTCCTTACTATCTTCTCTATAATTTGGTGTTTCCTTTAATGTTTTTGTGTTAACTAATGTGAAGATAACATTATGTAATACAACATCCAGTGGTAATTCCCTACTATATTCTGTATAATTTTGCATTTTCTGTATTGTTTGTGGCTTATTCTGGTTCATATGTCCCCATTCTTTTGTCTTTAAAATAAATTTTTTTTAATTTTAAAAAAATAAATAAAAATAAAATGGACCACATTCTAATCCATAGAGCATAACTACCTAAATGCAAAAGAATTTAAATTATCCCATGCATATTATCTGACCACAGTGCAATGAAACTGGAAATTAATGACAAAGGGAACTCCAAAAAATCCATAAGCACTTGGAAATTAGACAACAACCTTCTGAAAAATCAATGGGTCACAGAAGAAATTTAAAAACACCTACAAACAAACAAAAATATAAATAAAACCTACCAGAATATGTGGGATGCAGTGAAAGCAGTCTTCAGAATGAAATTTATAGCACTGAACTTACATATAAATAAAACAGAAAGAGAACAAATAAATAGCCTAATACTACACCTCAAACTTTTAGAAAAAGAAGAACAAGTCAAGCTCAAAGCCCAAAGAAGACAGGAAATTATAACGATCAGAGCATATATTAATGCAACTGAGAAAAAGAAAATATTACAAAAAATAAATGAATCAAAGAGTTGGTTCTTCAATAATGAAGAATCTACTTGTTTTTTTTTTTCTTTTGGTGGTACTGGGGGTCGAACTCAGGACCCTGCGCTTGCTAGGCAGGCGCTTATTCCACTGAGCTATATCCCCAGCCCCCAAAAGCTAACTTTTTTTTTTTTTTGGCGGTACTAGGGATCGACCTCAGGACCCTGCGCTTGCTAGGCAGGCCCTTATTCCACTGAGCTATATTCCCAGCCCTTTGGTTCTTCAAAAGAATAAATAAAATTGATAAACCCCTAGCCAAACTTATCAAAACAAGAAAGAACTCAAATTCATGCAATAAGGAATAAAAAGGATGAAAGCACTACAGTTCTTACAGATTGAAAAGATCATTAATATCTACTTTAAAAGTCTTACTCCCATAGCATAGAAAACTCAGAAGAAGTGGACAGATTTCTAGATATGTATGAATTACCAAAGTTGAATCAGGAAGACATAAAAATCATAAACAAGCCTATTTCAATTAATGAGATTGAATATGTGATTAAAAACTTACCAGCAAAGAAAAGCCCAGGCCCTGATGGATTCACAGCAGAATGCTATAAAAAATTCAGAGAAGATTTAATGGCAACACTCCTCAAACTCTTCAATGAAATTGAAAAGGAAGCAATTATCCCTAACTGCTTTCTACAGGCAAGTATTATACTGATAACAAAACCTGAGAAAGACCCAACCAAGAAAGAGAACTATAGGCCAATCTCACTAATGGACATAGATGCAAGATACTCAATAAAATACTGGCAAATAGATTACAGCGAATCATAAGGAAAATTATACACCACAATCAGGTAGGATTCATTCCAGGAATGCAGGGATGGTTCAATATTCGCAAATCAATAAATATAATACACTATATTAATACAGTCAAAGACAAATGCCACATGATCATCTCAATAGATGCAGAGAAGGCTTTTGATAAAGTCCAACATGCATTCATGTTAAAAAACCTTAGAAAAAATAGGAATAGATGGCCTCTACCTCAATCTGATCAAAGCCATCTATAATAAACCAAGAGCCAACATCATACTAAATGGACATAAACTGAAAACTTTCACTTTAAAGTCAGGAACAAGACAAGGATGTCCATTGTCACCACTCCTATTCAAC